>CM035842.1:9882871-10137871 GCA_020510985.1 Pholidichthys leucotaenia
TGTTAACGTTTGTCTACCTCCCCTTGGGGTGATGTATGGAAAAAAAGGAAAGACGGTGTGGGGGGGGGGGGGGCAATATCTAGAATATACTTCAGGAACAGCTTCCTTATTTTTTGGCAATTTCTTTTCTTCATTCTTCCCTATATATTCACTTTCAGATAATATTATAAGTTTGGCAAATCTTATTAATTTAGAGACGAAACTGATTAAATTTTGGCTGGTTTACGATGCAATGTTACAAAAGAAGAAACTTAATATTTAAAGAATAAAAGTTATTGGGGATTAACAATTACTGATATAGGTCAAATTATTTGGCAAGAAAACAAATTAAATTATAGCAAATTTAACTTGTATATATATATATATATATATATATATCAAATCAACCTTTATTGTCATATTGCTGTACATACAACATTAGTGCAGGCAAGATGAAATTGTGTTTCTCTCGGCATCCATATAAGTTAAAGAACATGATTTAAGACACACTCACACATATCTTCACCCCCCACCCCACCATATCCATTTATGCATCCCTGAGACATACTTGAAAAAACTAACTATAATAAACAAATAATGTACATGTCCGTAGGTGCAGTAGTGTATACGAGAGATTCCGGATCAACTGTTCAGCATCCTAACAGCTTGTGGAAGGAAGCTGTTAATCAGTCTGGTGGTTCTGCCTCTGATGCTCCGGAATCGTTTGCCAGGTGGCAGAAGTTCAAAGTGTTTATGCAGAGGGTGAGAACGGTCCTTGACAATGTTCAGTGCCCTGCTCCTACAACGGTTCTGAAAAAGTTCTTGGACAGAGGAGAGGGAGACTCCAATTACCCTCTCAGCTCCCTTAACTATCCTCTGCAGGGCTTTTTTGTCTGACATACTGCAGCTGGAGTACAATGTAGCAATGCAGTACGTCAGAACACTCTCCACCACACCTCTGTAGAAGGTCCTGAGGATGCAGATGGGGAGAGAGGCCTGTTTGAGTTTCCTCAAGAAGTGCAGTCTCTGCTGGGCCCGTTTCCTGATCCCCAAGGAATTCTTACTCCAGGTCAGGTCCTGCGAGATCTACACTCCGAGGAACTTGATGTTCTCCACTCTCTCCACTAAACAGCCGCCGATGCTGAGGGGGGCCTGTTCAGGCTGTGACCGCCGGAAGTCGATAATCATCTCCTTCGTTTTGTCCACGTTGAGCACCAGATTGTTTTCCCTGTACCAGCCCTCCAGGTCTCTCACTTCTTCCCTGTACATTGATTCCTCATCCCTCTGAATAAGTCCCACCACCGTGGAATTGTCTGCAAACTTAATAATCTGGTTCCCCTCATGTCTGGATACACAGTCATGTGTTAGAAGTGTAAACAACAGTGGACTGAGTACGCAGCCTTGGGGGGATCCGGTGCTCAGCGTGACAGAGTTGGAGATGTTGTTTCCAACCTGGACAGATTGAGGTCTCTCAGTCAGGAAATCCAGGATCCAGAGACATGTGGCAGTGTTCAGACCAAGAAGGAGTGATTTCTCCATCAGTCTCTGGGGAATAATGGTGTTGAATGCTGAACTGAAATCAATGTACAGGAGTCTGGCGTAGGTGTCTTTCTGATCCAGGTGGGTGATGACAGAGTGCAGGGTGATGACTATAGCATCCTCCGTGGAGCGGTTTGAACGATATGCAAACTGGAGTGGGTCATGTGATGCAGGGAGGAAGGCTGTAATGTGTGGTTTGACAAGCCGTTCAAAACACTTCATCACAATTGGTGTCAGTGCAACAGGATGATAGTCATTCAGACAAGACACAACTGGTTTCTTTGCCACCGGTACAATGATAGAGGTCTTGAAGCATCTGGGAACGATGGCCTGACTCAGGGAGATATTATAAATGTCAGTCAGTACATCCGCCAACTCGCTCGCGCAGTCTCGAAGCACACATCCCGGGATGTTGTCCGGACCTGCAGTTTTGCATGGGTTGACTCTGGTTAGGGTCCTCCGTGTGTCCGCTGTGTTGATGGTAAAAGCTGGTCCGACCGATGGTGGGGATGGGCCAGCCCTCCCTCTGATTGTCGGGTTTGATGCTTCAAAACGTGCAAAGAAGTTGTTGAGCCTGTCTGGAAGCGAAGCATCATCATCATTGACCCCCTGCATAGACTTATAGCCCGTCAGTGTCCGAACTCCCTGCCACATCTGCTTGGTGTTGCTAGTGTCACAGAGGTGTCCCTGGATTTTCTCCGCATAGGCGCGCTTTGCCGTCTTAATTCCCTTTGAGAGCGCAGACCTGGCTGAGCGAAGGGCAATCCTGTCCTTCGCTCTGAAGGCTGCATCTCTGGCTGTGAGCAGCGAGCGCACCTCTGCTGTCATCCATGTCTTATGGTTTCCCCGCATAGTGATGGACTTCACTGTAGTGACATCCTCTGTGCACTTCGCGATGTAGCTGGTGACCGTTTCAGCATACTCCTCCACATCCGTCTTGTCTTCCTGGGAGGCTGCTATTTTGAAGACCTCCCAGTCTGTGTGCAGAAAACAGTCTTTCAACGCTGAGGTTGCACTCTCTGCCCAAATCCTGATTTGTTTCACTACTGGCCTGCTGCGCTTCAATAAGGGTTTGTAGGCTGTTTGTGTACACCAAGTCCAACATATTCTCTCCTCTGGTCTTAAAGTCTACACATTGTTTAAACTTGGGGAGCACAGTCTTTAAGCTGGTGTGGTTAAAATCCCCCGCAACCACTACAAAACTGTCTGGATGTGAAGTTTGAATTTCGCTAATTGCATCGTATAGTTCCCCGAGTGCCTTCTTAGCGTTAGCGTTAGCGCTCGGCGCTATGTAAACAGCTGCTACAAACACGTTGCTGAATTCCCTTGGCAGATAAAATGGCCGACAATTTACAATAAGGAACTCCGCCAAAGGAGAGCAGCGTTTAGATACTAACGTGGCATTAACGCACCAGTTCTTGTTAACATACAGTGGGGCACAAAAGTATTTAGTCAGCCACCAATTGTGCAAGTTCTCCCACTTAAAAGATGAGAGAGGTTTCCAATTTTCATCATAGGTATACCTCAACTATGAGAGACAAAATGAGAAAAAAAAAATCCAGAAAATCACATTGAAGGATTTTTAATGAATTAATTGGTAATTTCCTCGGTAAAATAAGTATTTGGTCAATAACAAAAGTTCATCTCTTCTTAAAGCCTTTACCTTTAACATGCTTTTCTATAATTTTATTTCTAATCTCCTGAGACAACTCTCTTCTTTGCTTCCTCTGGTCCATGTTTAGTGTGGTACACACCATGTCACCAAACAGCACAGTGACTACTTTGTCACCCTTTAAATAGGCTGATTGACTGATTACAAGTTTGTAGACACCTGTGATGTTAATTAAAGGACACAATTTGGGTGAACATGTCCCTATGGTCACATTACTTTCAATCTTTTCTAGGGGTACCATAATTTTTTTCCAGGCCTGTTTCATTAATTTGTTTTTTTAAATAATTCTGGTGAACCACAATTCAAAAGCATTGTCTGATTTTGATTGGTTAATTTTCATAGAATTTTTATTTATTACCACTTTTGTCAGATTCAAGTTATTTCTGTGACCATTGTGGGTTTTTCTTTCATTAACAGAGGGGTACCAACAATTTTGTCCAGGTCTCTCTCTCTCTCTCTCTCTCTCTCTCGGTGTGTGTGTGTATGTGTGTGTGAGTGCGTGAATGAACAGGGGAGTAAACACAAACGATTATGACAAGCAGCTGTCACGTACTGACAGGAAGGGGGAGGCGTGGCTGTGAGCAGGCAGAGAGCCGGGCAGACCCCAGAGGCTCTCAATGAACCACCTGAACAATAAATGCTGAAAAACACTGGAGAATAAGCAGCCACGATGCCATGGAGCTGGATTGGGAAAAAGTCCAATCCAGTCAATGACAGTGAGAGCTGTACTCTGTATTGTCTTCCGCTGATGAGTGCAATTAAATTTGCTGAAACTCTGATCCAGCCTGGTTTTTGACTGAAGGTCTTCAAGGATTTTTCTAACACTCATGAACAGCTATAGGCCCATATCAAACCTCTCCATTCATAGTAAAATAATAGAGGAAGCTGTTTTTATACAATTATACAACTTCCTGACATTAAATAACTGTTTTGATGTCTTCCAGTCAGGTTTTCGGCCACACCACAGCACTGAGGCAGCTCTAGTTAAGGTATTTAATGATATTCACTCCAATACAGATAATGGCAACATTTCACTCTTGGTTCTACTGGACCTCAGTGCTGCATTCGACATGGTCGACCATAACATCTTTGTAGAATGGTTGAAAAACTTTGGACTTTCTGGTACAGCACTTAGCTAGTTTGAGTCCTATTTAAAAGACGGGGATTATTTTGTGTCAATAGGTAACTACAAATCCAAGCGAACAAAAATAACCCGTGGAGTTCCCCAAAGTTCCATTTTGGGACCTTTGCTTTTCAATATCTATATGGTCCCAATAGCTCAAATCATAAAAAACAACAAAATATATTATCATAATTATACAGATGATACACAAATCTACATAACCGTCTGACCAGGAGACTATGGTCCAGTTAAAACCCTGATCAATTGCATTGGTCAAATTAAAAAGTGGATGTGCCAGAATTTTCTTCAGTTAAAGGAAGAAAAACCAAAATAATAGTTTTTTTTTTTTTTTTTTTTTTTTTTTTGAGCCAAAGAAAGACTCAAAGTTAGTGCTCAGCTTCAATCAATGATGCTAAAATCCAATAGCCAAAACAGAAATCTGGGTGTAGTTCTGGACTCAGTCCTGAATTTTAACAGCCACATTAAGACAGTAGTGAAATCAGCTTATTATAACTTAAAGAACATAGCGAGGATTAAAGGTCTAATGTCTCAGCAGGATCTAGAAAAACTTGTCCATGCATTTATTTTCAGTAAACTGGACTACTGTAACGCTGTCCTCACAGGTCTCCCTAAAAAGTCCATCAGACCACTGCAGTTGGTTCAGAACGCTGCAGCTCAAGTCCTCACTAAAACCAAGAAAGTGGATCATATAACACCAATTCTCAAATCTTTACACTGTCTTCCTGTCTGTCAAAGAATAGATTTCAAAATACTGCTGTTGGTTTATAAAGTTCTGGATGGTTTAGGGCCAAAATACTTTTCAGATCTCCTAGTCCATTATGAACCACCCAGAGCTCTCAGATCATCAGGGTCAGGCCTACTATTTGTGCCCAAAGTTAGAACCAAACATGGTGAGGCAGCATTTAGTTTTTATGCCCTTCACATATGGAACAAACTCCCAGAAAGCATCAGGGCTGCTGAAACTTTCAGCTGCTTTAAATCCAGGTTAAAAACTCTCCTATTTGCCGTGGCCTTTCAGTAGAACTATTGTTAATGTCCTACAATGCACTGTAAATTTTTATTTCTGTTGTATTCTGTTTTAGCTTGTTTTTGTTTCTTTTTAATTTACTTTTGAGTTTGCTTTTAAATTCTTATGTTGTGGTGCACATATGTGGATTTCATATGCTTCACATGTTTATTACTGTATGCTTATTGTATGCTTCACGTCTCAGAGGAACAAAAGGACTGAACCTCCTAGGGGTAACAGGAGGATGTGAAATCTGGCCTTTTGTATGCAAAGAGATGGCCTTGAGGGATTTCCTGACCACCAGGACTTTAGGTGGAGGCGAGAAGACCTGGAGGGGGATGCATTGTGATTTGGGATTAAAAGACAATGTTACTGTGTGCTTTGATGTCCTGGGGTATAAAAGGGACAGATGTTGGGGGATTCACTCTCCTTCTGTTTTTGGATGTAGGAGAATGTGAATGTGAATAAAACTGGACTTGAGAAATAAACTCAGCCTCGTCCTTCCACACTTCTCCACAATGTAGTCCTTTTGCAACTTGCTGTAATGCTTTTATGTTTTGATGTAAAGCACTTTGAATCGTCTTGTACACGAAATGTGCTGTACAAATAAACTTGCCGTGCCTTGCTGCTGGGCTTTCTTCACCAGGGCCTTGGTGTTGAAATCATGTCCAATCAACTGAATCTACTACAGGTGGACTCCAATCAAGCTGTAGAAACATCTTAAGGATGGCTGCAACATAAAATGTAGCAAAAGTGAAGTGCTGTGAAGACTTTCCAGATGCCACTGTATTTTATATTCTTTGTTTTTTTGTTTTGTTCAAATGTCCAGTTAAAATTTTTGCCTCTAAAAAGTGTAATGATGTTATTTTTGCAGGATGTGACTATTTCTGTCTGCATATTTTATATCGCACTTCCCCTTGAAGAAGTGAACACTTTTCCTTTAAGATACACACAAGCAGCATGAGCAGTATGTGTGTGGAAAACGGAGAAGAGAGAAACAAAAGTGTGCTTCTGCTGAACTGTGCCTCAAGAATCTGCCCACTGGGCAGATTGTAGTGAGAGTAAAAAGTCATTACATGGACTGAATTCCTCTTTTAGATTTGACTGGCGGTTGGCAACCAGCTTACAGGTGCATTACCGTCACATACTTTGCCTTGATATCACTCCATATATAATTCAAGAAATCTGTCAACTCCAACGTATCATCACTTCACTCTAAATATATAATTGAAGAAATCTCTGTGTGTCTGTCTGTGTCACAACCATAGGATTCACTAAAAAATCATAGGATCACCTATGATGTTCCTATGACCTCAACATGATACGATATATCCCTACTGGCCAGCCGGTCGATGCCGCCGAGGACACAGTCCAAGGACGGATAATTTTTCACACATAAGGAGCTGCTCAGAACTCCTGAAAAGAACTGCTTATACAAAGATATAGAGTGATGATAATCAAGTCAGTGGCGGTAATGCACCTGTAAGCTGGTTGCCAACCGCCAATCAAATCTAAAAGAAGAATAAGAAGAAGACATGAAAGATCAAAGGCAGGCATCACTCACGAACATAGGACTCGCTATGACATCATCAAAGTTCATAGGACTCACTATGACATCATCAAAGAGCAAATGCAGCCATCATAGCTGATCCGAGGGCTCTGGGTGGTTCATAATGGACTAGCAGATCTGAAAAGTATTTTGGCCCTAAACAATTCAGAGCTTTATAAACTAGCAGCAGTATTTTGAAATCTATTCTTTGACAGACAGGAAGACAGTGTAAAGATTTGAGAATTGGATTTATATGATCCACTGTCTTGGTCTTAGTGAGGACTAGAGCTGCAGCATTCTGAACCAACTGCAGCTGTCTGATGGACTTTTTAGGGAGACCTGTGAGGACAGCGTTACAGTAGTCCAGTTTACTGAAGATAAATGCATGGACAAGTTTTTCTAGATCCTGCTGAGACATTAGACCTTTAATCCTCGCTATGTTCTTTAAGTTATAACAAGCTGATTTCATTACTGTCTTAATGTGGCTGTTAAAATTCAGGACTGAGTCCAGAACCATACCCAGATTTCTGGTTTGGCTGTTGATTTTTAGCATCATTGATTGAAGCTGAGCACTAACTTTAAGTCTTTCTTTGGCTTGAAAATCTATTATTTCGGTTTTGTCATCATTTAACTGAAGAAAATTCTGGCACAAGCACTGTTTAATTTGACCAATGCATCTGATCAGAGTTTTAATTGGACCATAGTCTCCTGGTGAGACGGTTATGTAGATTTGTGTATCATCTGCATAATTATGACAATATATTTTGTTGTTTTTTATGATTCGAGCTAGTGGGAGCATATAGGTGTTCAAAAGCAAAGGCCAAAAAATGGAACCTGGGGAACTCCACAGGTTATTTTTGTTCGCTCGGATTTGTAGTTACCTATTGATATAAAATAGTCCCTGTCTTTTAAATAGGACTCAAACCAGCTAAGTGCTGTAACAGAAAGTCCCAACCAGATTTTTAGCTGGTCTACAAAGATGTTATGGTCGACCATGTTGAATGCAGCACTGAGGTCCAGTAGAACCCAGACTGAAATGTTGCCATTATCTATATTGGAGTGGATGTCATTAAGGACCTTAACTAGAGCTGTCTCAGTGCTGTGGTGTGGCTGAAAACTTGACTGAAAGACATTAAAACAGTTATTTAATGTCAGGAAGTTGTACAATTGTTGAAAAACAGCTTTTTTTAATTATTTTCCTAAGAAAAAGGAGATTTGATATCAGCCTATAGCTGTTCATGAGTTAGGTGTCTACGTTGCTCTTTTTAGAAGTGGTTTGATAACAGCTGTTTTTACGCACTGAGGGAAGACACCTGAATACAGAAATATATTTATGATCTGTAGTAGATCTGAGGCCATACAATATAAAACATTTAAAAAAAAAAACTGTTGGGAGGGTGTCAAGGCACCAGGTAGTGGATTTCAGGTGGTGTATGATGTCAGTCAAGATTTTATGATTGATTGGAAAAAAAAAAGTAATCATGGTGTTTACATCTTCTCTACATGGAGACACAGGAAGCACAAGTCCAGCACCTGGCATAGGAGCACTGACTGACTGTCTAATTTTCTGAATTTTGTCAGTCAAGGAAGAGACAAAGTCACTGCAGGCACGGCTGGATAGAAGTTCAGGAGCTACTGACACAGGGGGATTTGTTAGCCGGTCAACAGTCGTGAACAAGGGGCGTGCATTATTGTTGTTTTTAGCAATGATGTCAGAAAACTATGCTTGCCTTGTTTTTCTCAGCTCCAAATTATAAATGCTCAATCTCTCATTATCCATCCATCCATCCATCCATCTTCTACCGCTTTTCCGGAGGTCCAGGTCGCGGAGGCAGCAGTTCAAGCAGAGAAGCCCAGACTTCCCTCTCCCCAGCCACCTGCTCCAGCTCTTCAGAGGGGATACCAAGGCGTTCCCAGACCAGCTGGGAGACATAGTCTCTCCACCGAGTCCTGGGTCTGCCCCGGGGTCTCCTCCCAGTGGGACGTGCCTGAAACACCTCAAGTGGGAGGCGTCCAGGAGGCATCCTAATCAGATGCCCATACCACCTCAACTGACTCCTTTCAATGTGGAGGAGCAGCGGTTCTACTCTGAGCCTCTCCCGGATGACTGAGCTCCTCACCCTATCTCTGAGGGTGAGTCCAGCAATCCTACGGAGAAAGCTCATTTCAGCCGCTTGTATCCGCGATCTCGTTCTTTCGGTCATTACCCAAAGCTCGTGACCATAGGTGAGAGTAGGAACGTAGATTGACTGGTAAATCGACAGCTTTGCCTTAGAACTAAGCTCCCTCTTCACCACAACAGACCGGTACAACGTCCGCATCACTGCAGATGCTGCTCCAATCCGTCTGTCGATCTCTCGCTCCATTTTCCCCTCACTCGTGAACAAGACCCCAAGATACTTAAACTCCTCCACTTGGGGCAGGAGCCTGTCCCCAACCCGGAGATGGTACGTGGTACGTGGAATGTCATCTCTCATTATAGATTTCATAATGAACCTGTAATTTAGTTTTTTGCCACCTGCGTTCAGCTTTTCGACACTCTCTTTTTTCAGCTCTTAATAGTTTGGCATTTCTCCATGGAGGTTTATTATTAATAGTAACCACTTTCACCTTGATGGGAGCAATGGCACTGAAAATACTTGTAATTTTACCACTGAAATTTTCCACAAGCTCATTTACTGAAGGTGAAGGGGGGATGAGGAGGCGAAAGCTTGGATGAATGTTTCACTGGTATTATCACTGATGTACCATTTTTTGATGACCTCTGTCTAGATATTTCTGTTGACATTAATAGCACTCTCCAAGAAAACACAAGAATGGTCCGACAGAGCAACATCCATCACCATAACCTTAGAGATGTTCAGATGCAGTCTGTCTTCTGTTTGTTTTAGTTGTTGGTTTGTCTTTTTGTCTGTTCCCCTCCCTTTTCATTTCCCTTCCACACACTTCCTTTCCCTCTTCCCCATCCTGCCGGGTCCTTCATGGGTAAAATAATTTAAACTAGAAAAGCACTCATAGAGCGCATTCCTCCGCCAAGGCTCCTTCCGTTTCTCATGGATCACCTCCAAAATGTAATGGGTTTGTGTGTAGGGCTATAGCCACTTGTGGTGAAAATTGCATCAAAGTCTGTCCATCCATTTTGGAGTATTGTTGCTAACACACTGTGAGAAGATAAGAGCCTTGGCTGAGGTATGCATTCTCAGATCATCACCAAAATATAATGGGCTCCTCTGTCGGCCAAGAACCACCTCTGGTAAAAATGTCATCCAAATCCATGCAATAGTTTTTGTGTAATCCTGCTGCACAAATACAATCAAAGCCCTTGGTGGAGGTATGCACTGTCAGATCATCACCAAAATCTAATCATCTCTAGGATACCCCATTTCTGACAATCTCTGAAAATTTCATGAAAATCCGTCCATAACTTTTTGCGTTATCTTGCTAACAAACAAACAAACAAACAGACAGACAGACAAACCAATGTCGATGAAAACATAACCTCCTTGGCGGAGGTAATAAAGTATTAAAAGTTATTACAAGAGGAGTTTACAGCAATGTACAGTACACCATTAGGTACTGTATAAGCTCCTCTTGGCAAAGTAAATCTGTTTTGGCACAATAAGGTTGACAGATCCCTGTTCTGCTTATCTAGCTGCCTGACAGGAGAACTGGGAAAAAAGAGAGATTTTCAGACCTTTGGAGATGACCAAGTTCAGACTGTTTCCTCTGTTGTGTGTTTTTTTTTTTCTGTTACATGCTGAGTCAGTCCAAAGTTATCAATGACACAACACAGTTCTTTGGTCCCTCTGTCCTGAGGGTTGTCGACACGAATGTTAAAATCACCAACAAAAACTGCACAGTCAGAGTCAACACAAATAATAGACAGCAGATTTGTAAAATCATCACAAAATAATATCCAGTTTTCATTACCTCCGCCAGGCCGAAAAGGCCAGGAGGAGGTTATGTTTTTGCCAGGGTTTGTCTGTGTGTTTGTTTGTCTGTCTGTCTGTCTGTTTGTCTGTTGGTTAGCAAGATAACTCAAAAAGTCTTGGACGGATTTCCATGAAACTTTCAGGCGTTGTTGGAAATGGTACAAGGAAGAACTGATTAAATTTTGGGGATGATCCGGATCACCGTCTGGATACAGGAATTTTTTAAAGCATTCTTTATTAACACTGTGACATACGGCTATTTTCAACATGTGCGCAGGCGCAATGGAGGGCGCTGGTCATCGTGTCTGACCAACATAAACTCCGCCTTCTTCAACATTTTAGGCACAAAAGCACGCGGAAAACACCGTGCCTGTGTTTGCACGACGCTGCAAAAGCTGAGACGGGCAGCTGTCCGCCGCCGGATTATTTGGCAGAAATTCCCCGGGCAGCCATAGGCGCTGCGCAAAAACCAGCTGCTCGGCAGCGTGCTGTGTGCCTGTGTTTGCGCAACGCTGCAAAAGCTCAGACAGCCAGCTGTCCGCCGCTGGATTATTTGGCAGAAATTCCCCGGTCAGCCATAGTAGCTCCGCAAAAAGAAGCTCTCTGCCGGGGAATTTTCCAAATCATCTTTGGCCGCGGAGCGCAACCCCAATAATAAAGATAAAGATACATGTACCACGAAGGTCGACTGCAAGCAAGATGTTTGTGTCTGTGAACATTCCGTCTTTTGGCGAGTTGATACGTAACGATGTTTACAGTTTGATGAGAAGGTTGCTGCCATGTAACAATCATCTTATATCAGCAAATGTCAACTCGTCACTCACACTTCAGCATTTGGAAGTGGTGGCGTTCCATTTTATACTGAGTCCAATATTGTATGTTATTGTTGTTACAAGACCGCCGACTGTCTGCTGATCTGTATATACTTTTATTTATTTATTTATTTATTTTCTACTCCTTTTAGTTCTGCATTTAATATGAACCCTGAGTTTGAAATAAACGTTTGATTTTTGAATAAAACCCATGCCAACCCGTCTACCTAATTGGCATCCGTCAGTGAAGCCCTCAGTGCTGCTTTCAGTGATCTAAAACGCTCACATAACCCATTGGCCTGTGGGTTGTACGCAGTTGTGTCAGGACTTCTTTTGTTTTTTCTTTTGAATTCTTGGATGGAACATGGGTGGGCAATATAAGCTGCAGATTCAGCCATCACATATTTCGGATAACTTATGTTGAACTGTATAATCAGAGGAGCTATTGTCTAATTTGACCTTGTTGGATTTTATTACCCCCTTTGTTATATTATTCACTTTCTTTTAACCTGTACTCTTAATCTATTCGAAATAAAGATTAATTCATTCATTCATTCAGTTGCAATGCCCCCAGCCTGGGAGTTTGCAGATGCAGGACATGGACACAACACCAACACTTCAGTTTATTACCTCCGCCAAGGAGGTAATGCTTTTACTACTGAACCACTAATCCTATCATTGTGAATCCAATTGCTACTCAGATGTTTTCATGGTCAAGGAATCTGACAACGTACACACAAACACTGTATGGGGGGAACTGTGGCGCTTGGCGGAGGTCTGCGCTCTCCGAGTGCTTTTCTAGTTTTATAATGAGATCATTAAAAATGTTTTTCCTGCCAAAGTGGCTCAGGAGGTAGAGCAGGTCGTCCAATAACCACATGGTTGGCAGTTCGAATCCCGCTCTCCCCGGGTATCCTGCCATTGTGTCCCTGGGCAAGACACTTCACCCCAATTGCTCCTGGTGGGTCTGGAAGCGCCATGTTAGGTAGCATGCCGCCATCAGTGTGTGAATGTGTGTGTGAATGGGTGGATAGCAGGATCTGTAAAGCACTTTGGTCATCAAGAGATGAGAATAAAAAGCGCTATATAAGTGAATGCCATTTAATAAGTTAGTTTTAGTGTGTTGAGAACATCATCTTCAAATTTTTAATTTGCTTAGGCTGTGACTGGTGAGACATGAACACTAGATTTAATAAATTTACAGGATGTGTAAGATGGATTTTGTTTCTCTGTAAATTTACCAACCTTTTTCTGCTACTTATTAAAACAGGAATTAAGGAAACTACTTCCATACCGGGCCCCAGCTTGTCTTGGAAAGAGCCATTGAGTACTTGTGGTATCAAAGCCTGGACCCAGTACATCAAATCCAGCTTGTGTTGTTATTAGGCTGTGGATTTTGATTCAGCTGTGAGGGTTGGGTTGGTGTTGGGCGCTTGGGCTTCAGCTGTGGCGGTGGGCACCGGGCTTTGGGAGATTGTGTCAGAGCTCGCTGGGGAATTGCTGAAGGTGGGAGATGGGGGCGATCAAGTGGGAGGTTTCGGGGTGAGAAAATTGGACTAGGGCATGGGGTCAGTTTTGTGGGCACAGTGACCAGCTCCTTCATCTGGTCAGTGAAGTCGAGGAGTGGGAAGTATGGGGAAGAGGAAGCTGAGGAGGAGGGGGTATGCAGTGGTAGTGGGGGTGGGTCCTCACTGGTGACTTTTGGTGGTGGATTGGTCTGTACAAGTGGGGGCTGAGGTGGCTTTATCTCACAGTTTCTGCTGGGCTGTATCTTATCCTGGTGTTTTGGTTCCTCTTGTCTCTTGTCCTGGGGAACAGAATGGTGATGCAGAAAATAGAACAGTATGGAGGTAAAAAGCCTCATGCCTGACCTGCTTAGGCTCAGTCCATCTCCCTTAAAAAAATTGCCTGCAGTCCCAGAAAAAGTTGAAGTTGTCAATAAAATGAAGTGATTTGTTTGTACAAGCTTCTGATAGCCCTCAATTTAAATTAAACAGTCTGCTGAATCTCTCAACTACTCTGAGTATGGAAGTCGGGGGAGCCTACTCCTCCTCCAAACTTATGGTGCTCGGCCGAACCCGTCTGGCTCCGGAACAGCACCAGCGATGGAGGAGGACCGGTGCATGCATATATTGTGGCTCTATGGAGCACACACTGCCGAAATGCCACCTGAAGCCAAAAGACGTGGTCTTTCAGTAGCCGTGGAGGGTCTGACGGGTGGGAATTCTTTTCATCCCCCCAGTAACTTCTCCATTTTGGCCTTCATCCAGCTGCCAGGGGTCGAAAGGAGGGTAATGGCTTTAGTGGTTTCAGGAGCAGAACAAAATTTTATTTCCTCACGGCTCGTGCGGGAAGTAGGCATCCCCACAATCAAATTGCCCGCATCCGTTAACATCACCGCTCTCTTGGGCGGTAAAGTAGTTTCTGTTACCGAGAGCACAATGCTGGTCTCTGTCCTTCTTTCTGGGAACCACCAGGAGTCACTTTTCGTTTCTTATTCTCCCCAAATCATCACACCCGGTGGTCCTGGGATTCCCGTCGCTCTGGAAGCATATCGTCGGCCTCCGTCGGTCTATGATGACCATGGAAGAGAATCCTAAACGTCTACTCTGCTGGAACAGCACCGCCTGTGGCTGAACAGGCCGATGCGCGAATGACAGTCCCTGTCACACAGGTCACACTTGTGGGTGGTCTCCGTGCTGCTGGGTCTGTGGCGGTTCTTCCTGCAGGTCCTTTTTTCATCTGCTGCAGCAGTCAGTCTCTCTTCGCCCGCCTTGAGCTGTCTGGTCAGGGTGCCTCTCCATTTGGAGCGGTCCGTTGCAAGGTCCTCCCAGCGCTCTGTGTTGATATCCAGGGCCTTCATGTCTCTCTTGCAGACGTCTCTAAAGCGCAGCTGTGGGCGGCCAACGTCTCTCCTGCCAGTTGCCAGTTCTCCATAGAGGACGTCTTTGGGGATTCTGCCATCCTCCATACGGTGAACGTGGCCTAGCCAGCGGAGCCTGCACTGCCTGAGTAGAGTGAACATGGAGGGAAGGCCGGCGCGGGACAGAACTTCTGTGTTGGGCACTTTGTCCTGCCAGGATATGTCCAGGATGTGGCGAATGCAGCGCAAGTGGAAGGAGTTCAGTCTCTTTTTCTGCCGGGCGTATGTTGTCCACGTCTCACTCCCATAGAGCAGTGTGCTGATGACGCAGGCGTTGTACACTGCCATCTTCGTCTTGACAGAGAGTTTGGGATTCTCCCACACTCGTGTGGTGAGGCGAGCGAGTGTGAAGGCTGATTTTCCAATCCTCTTGTTGATCTCTGTATCAAGGGAGAGGTTGTTGCTGATCGTGGACCCCAGGTACGTGAACTGATTCACGACCTCCAGCTTGTAGTCATCAATGGTGATGGTTGGTGGTGCTTCCGTGCCTTGCGCCAAGACGTTAGTCTTCTTCAGGCTGATGGTAAGCCCGAAGTCCTTGCATGCCTGGGAGAAGCGGTCCATCAGGGTCTGAAGCTCCCGCTGTGTGTGGGTTGCGACTGCAGCGTCGTCTGCGAACAGCATGTCTCTGATTAGAGCCTCGCGTACTTTGGTTCTGGCTTTAAGGCGGGTGAGGTTGAAAAGCCTGCCGTCAGATCTTGTGTGCAGGTAGATTCCCTCTGTTGCTGTGCTGAAGGCATGCCTCAGGAGCATAGCAAAGAAAATCCCAAAGAGGGTTGGTGCAAGTACACAGCCCTGTTTCACTCCGCTGCGTATGTTGAATGGCTCTGAGACGTTGCCATCGTGCTGCACTATCCCCTGCATGTTGGTGTGAAACGATTCGATGAGGCTTTGCAACTTTGGTGGGCATCCTATCTTTGGCAGGATCTTGAAAAGGCCCTCTCTGCTGACCAGATCGAACGCTTTGGTGAGGTCGATGAAGGCGACATACAGAGGCATGTTCTGTTCTCTGCATTTCTCCTGGAGTTGGCGGATGGAGAATATCATGTCTACCGTCGATCGCTCAGCGCGGAAGCCACACTGAGACTCGGGGTAGACACGTTCGGCAAGCTTCTGTAGACGAACGAGAACAACTCGTGCGTAGACTTTGCCAACAACGCTGAGGAGGGAAATGCCCCTGTAGTTGTTGCAGTCGCTTCTCTCCCCTTTGTTTTTGTAGAGGGTGATGATCTTGGCATCCCTCATGTCCTGTGGTACGGCACCTTCCTTCCAGCACTGGCAGAGGACGTCATGCAATGGCAGCAGTAGGGCGGTCTTGCAGTGCTTGATCAGGTCAGGGGGTATGCCGTCGTTGCCGGGTGCCTTGCCAGCGGCCAAGCTATCAATGGCCTTACTGAGTTCGTCGATGGTTGGCTCGGCGTCAAGTTCGTCCATGGATGGCAGGCAGTCGATGGCATCAAGGGCTGACGGTGTCACGGTGTTCTGTCTAGAGTAGAGGTCGGAGTAGTGTTCCACCCATCTCTCCATCTGCTTGTTCTTCTCTGTGATCGTCTCCCCAGTGGAAGATTTGAGGGGGGCCGTCTTGCTCTGAGCCGGACCAAGTGCTTTCTTGATGCCATCGTACATACCACGGATGTTCCCTGTTATGACAGCGGTTTGAATGTCTTGGCTGAGCTGAGTCCAGTACTCGTTGGCACAGCGCCGAGCAGTCTGCTGAACTTTGCTTCTCGCAGCCCTGAGAATCTGGAGATTCTTCTCGTTTGGGTACTTCTTGTACTCAGCAAGTGCTGAGCGCTTGGCTTCAATGACGGGGGTCATCTCGGTCAACTTGGCATCAAACCAGTCCTGTGACTTCGAGGTCTTCCTCCCAATGGTAGCCAAGGCTGTGCGGTAGATGGTGTTTCGCAGCTCTTCCCACTTCTGCTTTGCAGATTCTCCTCCTTGTGGTACACCAAGTTCCTTCTCAAAGGTGGAGGCAAACTGCTCAACAAGTTCTGGTTGGGCCATCTTGCTGGTGTCAATCCGTGCCTTTCCAGGTTGTCTAGCACGATGGAATTTCTTCAGCTGCAGCTTGACCTTGCAACACACCAATGAATGGTCTGTGTCACAATCTGCACTCTGGAACGAACGGGTGATTAGCACGTTCTTCAGTGAGGTGCGCCTGGTCAGGATCAAGTCTAGCTGGTGCCAGTGCTTTGAGCGCGGATGTTGCTAGGAAACCTTGTGTTGGGGCTTGGTCTTGAAGAACGAGTTTGTGATGCACAGATCGTGATATGTGCAGAACTCGAGCAGCCGCTGTCCATTGTCGTTCATTCTGCCCACGCCAAAAGGTCCAAGACAGGAGGGCCAGGAGTCGTGGTCAGCACCCACTCTGGCATTGAAGTCTCCAAGGAGAATGAGTTGTTCAGAGTTGGGGATGATCCTGACAGTTGTTGCGAGATTCTCGTAGAGCTCGTCTTTTGCCTCTGGTGTGGCTGTCTGTGTTGGGGCATACACACTGACGAGCATAACCCCATTATTAATTGGGCAAAATAATTCCATCTCTTCCTGGAGTCTATATTGTTTGGCATTCTGTCTCAGCTCAGCCGAGTGTTCACCTTCGCGACCCATCTCCTCCCCTCCGGTAGAGTCGCCGGGCCTCAGCCTTGTACCTGAGGTCTATCATGACCTCGGAGAGTTCTTTAGCAAGTCGAGAGTGCTTTCTTTACCTCCCCATCGCTCTTACAACTGTGCTATAGACCTTCTCCCGGGTGCGTGGTTGCCATCCAGACAACTCTACAGTACTTCTGGACTGGAGAGGGAGGTGATGGAAAACTATATTAAACACTCTTTGAACGGTGGCCTCATTCGGCCCTCCTCGGCCCCGCTTGGGGCAGGATTCTTTTTTGTCGAGAAGAAGGAGGGATCATTGTGCCTGTGCATAGACTACCGTGAGCTGAATGCTATAACTGTCAGGGACAAATATCCTCTGCCCCTGATAAACTCCGCATTTGAGCTCCTTCAGCGTGCATGAGTATTTACCAAATTGGATTTGCATAATGCCTACCATCTGGTTTGCATTCACGATGGGGACGAGTGGAAGACGGCCTTTTAAACACACTTGGGGCAATTTGAATATCTGGTTATGCCATTCGGTCTCACCAATGCCCCTGCCATCTTCCAGCGTATGATCAATGATGTCCTTCGGGACATGGTAAATCAATTTGTTTTTGTCTACTTAGATGACATTTTGATTTTTTCCCGCACACCAGAGGAGCACGCAGTCCATGTCAGGGCGATTCTACAATGGCTCCTGGAAAACCAGTTTTACGTTAAAGCTGAGAAGTGCAAGTTTTCCACCCTCTCCACTTCGTTCCTCTGTTTTATTGTAGCTGAGGGGGAGCTGAGGGCTGATCCGGCCAAGGTGAAGGGTGTGCTAGATTGGCCTACACTCCACTCCTGCAAGGAGCTCCAGCGCTTCTAGGGGTCCATGAATTTTTATCACCGTTTCATTAGAAATGATAGTGGGGTAGCACAGCCTCTTACCCAGCTGACCTCGGTTAAAGTGCCCTTCAGTTGGTCCAAGGCAGCTGAACAGGCTTTTTCCAAATTGAAGGGCCTGTTCTCCAATGCCCCCATCTTGGCCCAGGTCGACCCCCAGCTCCAGTTTATTCTAGATGTAGATGCTTCTGACTCGGGGGTGGGCGCTGTCCTATCACAGCACTCAGCTTCAGATCAGAAGCTCCATCAATGCACGTATTTCTCTCGGCGGCTCACGCCTGCCAAGAGGAATTACAACATGAAGGACCAAGAGCTCTTGGCCATTAAGTTGGCTTTCGAGGAGTGGAGACACTGGCTGGAGGGAGCGACCCAGCCCGTCATTGTGTGGACCGACCACAAAAATTTAGAATATCTTCGGTCGGCCCACAGGCTGAATGCCTGGCAGGTCCGTTGGACCTTATTTTTTCGCTAGATTTATTCTCACCATCACTTACAGGCCTGGCTCCCGCAATGTTAAACCGGACGCTCTCTCCCGCCAGTTCTGCCCCGACCCTCCTACCCTTTAATTCAATTCAATTCAATTTCAATTCAATTCAATTCAATTCAACTTTATTTATATAGTGCCATTTCACAACAACAGTCATCTCATAGCACTATCAACTGTAGGGGGAACCCCCACAGTTGCAGAAAGACACCAGCAATCAGGCGATCCCCTGTGAGCAAGCACTTGGCGACGGTGGAGAGGAAAAACTCCCTTTTAACAGGAAGAAACCTCCAGCAGAACCAGGCTCAGGGAGGGGCAGTCATCTGCTGCGACTGGCTGGGGGGTGAGGGGATAGAGAAGAAGAAAAGAACAGACATGTAGAGAGCAAACAGCACGATGGGGACTCAATCTATGGGAGAGAACAAACAAATGTTAATGACCAGCAAAAAAAATTATTTCATTGAGAGTGAGAAAAGGAGTGAGGCCCAGTGCATTACTGGAGGTCCCCCGGCTGACTAAACCTATTTAGCAGCATAACTAAGGGAGGGTTCAGAAACACATGATCCCTCCCTAATTGTAGGCTATATCAAAAAGGTAGGTTTTAGCCCTATTCTTAAAAACAGAGATCGAGTCTGACTCCCAAATCCAGATTGGCAGCTGATTCCACAGGAGAGGAGCTTGATAACTGAAGGCTCTGCCTCCCATTGTACTTTTGGAGATTCTAAGTATTACAAGTAATCCTGCATTTTGGGAGCGTAGTGCTCTGTTAGCATAATACGGTAGTATCAGATCCTTTAAATAAAAAGGAGCCTGATTGTTTAGAGCTTTGTAAGCAAGAAGAAGGATTTTAAACTTAATTCTAAACTCTATGGGAAGCCAATGAAGGGAGGCCAGAACCGGAGAGATATGATCTCTCTTTCTAGTACCTGTTAAAACTCTTGCTGCAGCATTTTGGATCAGCTGAAGACTTTTTAAAGATGTTTTAGGACAGCCTGATAATAAAGAATTACAATAATCTAATCTCGAGCTAACAAAAGCGTGGATCAGTTTCTCAGCATCACTCTGAGACAAGATGCTCCTAATCTTGGCAATATTATGCAAATGATAGAAGGCAGTCTTAGAAACAAATTTAATATGTGAATTGAAGGACAAATCCTGATCAAAAATAAGTCCAAGGTTCCTCACAGAGCTATTAAGAGAAAGAGTAACCGCATCCAAACTGAAAGTTTGATTTGGAAAGGAATTTCTAAGGTTTTTTGGACCAACAAGAATGACTTCAGTCTTATCTGAATTTAATAGCAGGAAATTACAAGTCATCCAAGCTTTGATTTCCTTAAGACAGGCTTCTAACTTGGCTAATTGATTACTATCATCTGGCTTCATTGACAGGTATAATTGTGTGTCATCAGCATAACAATGAAAATGTATACAGTGCTTTCTAATAATGTTGACTAACGGAAGCATATATAAACTAAAAAGAGTAGGGCCTAGCACAGATCTCTGTGGAACTCCATGACTAAGCTTTGAGCTGAGAGAAAACTCATCATTTACATGAACAAACTGGAACCTATCAGATAAATAAGATCTAAACCACTGCAACGAAGTTCCATTAAGTCCAACATAGTGTTCTAATCTATCAAGTAGAATATTATGATCAATAGTATCAAAAGCTGCACTAAGGTCTAAAAGGACAAGTACAGAAACTAGTCTATTATCAGATGCAATGAGGAGGTCGTTAGTGACCTTCGCTAAGGCTGTTTCAGTACTATGATGGATTCTAAACCCAGACTGAAACTCTTCAAGTAAACCATTTCCCTGCAGGTGGTCAAATAATTGCGTAGCAACGACTCTTTCTAAGATTTTTGAAATGAAAGGGAGATTAGAGATTGGTCTATAGTTAGCTAAAGCTCCTGGATCTAGCGTTGGCTTTTTGAGTAAGGGTTTAATTACAGCCGTTTTAAAAGCCTGCGGTACATGGCCTAAAGTTAATGAAGAATTGATTATATGAAGAATAAAGCTACCAATAAGTGGGAAGACTTCTTTAAATAACCTGGTAGGAATAGGGTCTAAAAGACAAGTTGAAGGTTTGGATGAGGAAATTATTTTGTCTAACTCACAAAGGTCGATTGGAGTAAACTCATCAAGACAGACATCAATAGAAGCAGTTGTAGTAGTTACAGTATTTAAGTTAACTGTGGGAAGAATCTGATTGATTTTATCTCTGATGGATGAAATTTTATTATTGAAAAAGTTCATAAAGTCCTGACTAGGAAGCTCTAAGGGAATGCTAGGATTGACAGAGTCCTGACTCTTTGTCAACCTGGCTACAGTGCGGAAAAGAAACCTGGGATTATTCTTGTTCTCTTCTATTAATGCAGAGTAATAACTTGTTCTAGCTTTTCTAAGAGATTTTTTATAAATTAAAAGATGATTTCTCCAAGCTAAATAGATTTCATCTAAATTAGTGGAGAGCCATTTTCTTTCTAATTGACGAGTCTTCTGTTTTAAGCTACGAGTTTCTGCGTTGAACCAAGGAGTTAGAAATCTCTGATTAGACTTTTTCTTTTTTAAGGGGGCCACCAAGTCTAGACTCTGATGCAGAGAAGCTGAAACACTATCCACCATGTTATCAATTACAGAAGGAGCAAGCTGTCTATAGCTTATTTCCGTTGTGTTGACACATGGCATAGAGGGAACAATCTGCATAAATTTGGTAACAGCATCATCTGAGAGGCATCTACTGTAATAATATTTTTCTTTAGGAGCCAAATAGTCAGAAATAGTAAAATCAAAGGTTAACAGACAATGGTCTGACAGTACAGGGTTATGAGGAGACACTACAAGATTTTCTATTTCTATGCCATATGTCAGAACAAGGTTCAATGTATGGTGGAGGTAATGAGTAGAATTTCCTACTTTCTGAGAAAACCCAATCGAGTCTAATATTGAATTGAATGCCACATTAAGGCAGTCACTATCTACATCCACATGTATATTAAAGTCCCCTACTATAATTATTCTATCAGATTTCAGCACTAAATCAGCTAAGAAATCAACAAATTCGGATAAAAATTCTGAGTAGGTTGATGGGGGACGATAAACTATGGCAAATAAAATTGGGTTTAACCTAAAATTGCTAAAGTGCCCAATACTGAGGACCAGGCCCTCAAAGGAATTATAACATGTTTTTTGCTTTACATTAACTAGTAATTTGGAATGGTAAATTGTTGCTACTCCTCCTCCACGACCAGAACTTCTGGGATTTTGACAGTTTAAATAACCAGAGGGAGTTGATTCATTTAAACCAACATAATCCTCTTGCCCTAACCAAGTCTCTGTAAGGGAAATTAAATCAACCTGATGATCAATTAACAGATCATGGACTAACAGAGACTTGGGATTTAGAGACCTAATATTTAATAAACCACATTTAATTTTTAAATTATGAGGAGGAACAGAGGCCAATTCATTCAATTTAGAGGCTTTATGTTTAATTTGAGTTTTACCAATATTTTGCTTTATCACTTTGGGATGCTTATACATTATATTTTTAGTTACTTTGGAGAGAGCAGACAACGATTCTCTGATGGGGAAGACAGGGGCTAAGCTGAGGGGTGGCGGATGAAGAGGAGCTGCAGAGAGGCATGTAAGACTGCAACTCTGCTTCCTGGTCCCAACTCTGAGTAGTCAGGGTTTTGGAAATTTGGATAAAAAAGATGCCAGATTGTTAGATAAATGAGAAGCACCATCCAAAGTGGGATGAATGCTGTCTCGTCTCATAAGACCAGGTTTTCCCCAAAAAGAGCTCCAATTGTCAATGTAGCCCACGTCATTTTTAGGACACCACACAGACAGACAGCGGTTCCTCCCTTCTCCAACTTCCTTCTCCCTTCTCCCTTACTCCCTTCTCCAACCCATTGTCCGACCATCTTGCATCCTTGGAGCTCTTACATGGGACATTGAGCAGAGGGTCCAGCGGGCTCAATCCTCTGAACCCAAGCCTGAGGGGGACCCCCATAACCGTCTGTTTGTCCCAGCCGCCCTCTGCAGTGACATCATCAAGTGGGGCAACACTAGCCATTTTGCCAGCCAGTCTGGTGTCTAATGGACCATCAACCTCATCTGGCGGGTGTTTTGGTGTCCCACTCTGCGGACAGATGTCCAGGACTACGTCAAGGCCTGCCAAACCTGCACCCACAATAAATCTGACTCCTCAACCCCTGCAGGCCTCCTTCACCCGCTACCCATTCCCAATTACCTTGGTCTCATATTGCACTGGACTTCCTCACTGGACTTCACCCTTTCAAGGCACAACAGTCATTCTCACCTTTGTAGATCGCTTCTCAAAGGCAATCCATCTGGTTCCCCTCCCCAAACTGCCTTCCGCCGCTGAAACTGCAAACCTCCTCACCACCCACGTCATCCGCCTGTCTGGCATTCCTGTGGACATTGTGTCTGACCGAGGCCCTCAGTTCACCTCCCAGGTACAGAAATCCTTTTACTGTTCCTTGGGTTACACTGTCAGTCTCACATCTGGTTACCATCCACAAAGTAACAGGCAGGCTGAGCACGCCAACTAATCCCTGGAGGCCGCCCTTAGGTGCGTAGCAGCCTCAAATCAGAGTACTTGGAGCACACATCTGACCTGGGTGGAATACTCGCTCAACTCCGCAGTCTCAGTGGCTACTGGACTCACGGTGTTTGAGGCTTCCATGTGGTATCCCCCCTCCTCCCCATTGCCTATGGCGGAGAGGGAGTTGGCTGTTCCATTGGTGAGGGCTCACGCACGCCGCTGCCGCTGGCTCTGGAGGGCCACTCGAGCTGCCCTCACCCACTCGGCCAAGTGGAAGCGCCAGTACGCAGACTGCATGCAGACCCTGGTGCCCAAATACTGCCAGGCAGCACGTGTGGTTGTCGGCGGACCAGGTGCCCCTCAAGATGGACTCCAAGAAACTCTCATGTCGCTTCCTAGGCCCATTCCCCATCTGCCGGGTCATAAATGACATCACGTTCTGCCTGAAGGTCCCACAGACGCTTTGGATTCACCCCACCTTCCATGTTTCCAAGATCAAGCCCCTCTCCACCAGCCCTCTCTGAACCCCCACCCGAAGCCACCTCCTCCACCTCGGATCCTCAACGGCCACACCATCTATACAGTCTAGAGGATACTGGATGTTTGCCATCGGGGCTGGGGGCTACAATACCTAGTCCACTGGAAGGGCTATGGACCAGAAGAAAGATTCTGGATCCCCAGTCCGAACTTTCATGACAAGGGGATGATCCAGGCCTTCCATAGGGCTCATCCCCACAAGCCCAGTGGACTGCCAGGAGGCACCCTTTGGGGAGGGGTGGGCACTGTCATATTCATGTGAGTGTACACTCTCCCTCCCTTCCTGCAAGACTTTCCTTGGCTCCACAGACAATCACTGCACCTGCGTGATGAGACACACCTGCCACCTGTTCCCTGCCAGTGCTTATAAGGACCAATTTGTCGATGCTTCAGCACTGGCTCGTTGGGTATACTGCCTTTAAAGCAAGCAAGTAACTCATTATTCACTTATTCACTCCAAGGAATTATTATTAAGATTCCTTTTCTCTTCTCTCCTCCAGGTTGCTGCCATCTTTGTAGTGTGTCTCTCCAGGGTTTGTTGTGCGCTCACCTGCCCCACCATCATCATCATTACTTCAGCTGCCTCATTGCACCTGGCCAGACACCTCTCCAATCTCTACTCCTGCCCACCAGCATCCTCACCTGGTTTGCAGTTTCAAGCAGGGTTCGACTGCCAGGCTCTCAGCTTATCCCATGTTAGTGCTGTCCTATTTTCCCTTTACTTGTCTCCCTCCTGCTCTAACTTGCTCTCATCTCCCATTACAGGCTGTGTCCTCCTATGGCGAGTGGCGTCTTTCATTAATGAAGCTCCCTTTATGGAATCAATAAATTGTGAAAACTAGTTTTACTGTGTTTCGTGTGTTTACTTTAGTGTCGTTCCCTGCACATGAGCTGTTTAATTCTTCCAATCAAGACAAAACCTAAAACTCAAATGATGACAAGAAATTCCAAACTCAGATGATAACATGGGGATCTCAAATTCTGCAAGTACCAACATGGACACTTTCACCTCAGGATGTGACAACATGGACACCCTTAACTCAGAAGGAAACACAAGAGCTCCAGGCCTAGAAAACAGCACAGGAGCTTTAGGCTTAAAAAAATAACACAGGAACTATAGACTTAGAAAACAACACAGGACCTTTAGACTTTGAAAACAACACAGGAACTCAGACTCAGAAAACTACAAAGGAGCTCTCAACTCAGAAAACTACATAGGAGCTCTCAACTCAGAAAACAACTCAGGAGCTCTGAACTTAGAAGTTAACTCAGAAGCTCCTAGCTCAAAATTGGTGGTGTTTTATTTACACTTCCTGAAGTGTAAATTCTGTGAAGACAGAATGCCTGACCCAGCTAAGACTGCGCCCAAGAAGGGCTCCAAAAAAGCCGTGACTAAGACCACCGGTAAAGGAACCAGGAAGAAGAGGAAGCCCAGGCGGGAGAGCTACGCTATTTACGTTTACAAGGTGCTGAAGCAGGTCCACCCTGACACCGGTATCTCCTCCAAGGCAATGAGCATCATGAACTCCTTTGTCAACGACATCTTTGAGCGCATCGCCTCCGAGGCCTCTCGTCTGGCCCACTACAACAAGCACTCCAACATCACCTCCAGGGAGATCCAGACAGCAGTGCGCCTCCTGCTGCCCGGTGAGCTGGCCAAGCACGCCATGTCTGAGGGAACCAAGGCTGTTACCAAGTACACCAGCTCCAAGTAAACTCCTGACTACACTGATATCAACCCTGCTGTGTCATGGCTTATACCGAGTCTTGGCTTACTGCGCATGACCTGTGGATTGATGGCTTTGGAGCCCCACTGCGCTCTGATCGGCAGGGAGGTAACGGGGAAATGTCAGGGGAGCGGCGTATGTTTATATATTAATAAGCAGTACTGTACATCTGTCACGGTCAGAGAGCGCATCTGTACACCCGATGTGGAGCTGCTGTCTGTGTCACCACGCTCCTTTTATTTGCCTCGTGAGTTCTCCCAACTTTTTATCATGACTGTGTACATTCACCCGAGGGCAGACGCTGACTTCGCCTCCAGCACCATCTTTGATGTGGTCCAGCGGTTGCAGTCAATTTCTCCAGAGGTGCCAAACTTTATTCTTGGGGATTTTAACCATGTTTCTTTAAAGAAGACACTTAAAAACTTTTATCAGTTTGTCTCCTGCCCAACCAGGCGAAAAAAGACATTGGACCTGTGCTATGGATCCATAGAGAGGGCCTATAAATCACTCCCCCTTCCTCCTGTAGGATCCTCACATCACAACTGTGTACATTTGCTGCCCACATATAAAACTGCTCTCAGAAGAGACAAGGTGGAGAGGAGAGACACTGATGTGTGGACGGAAGATTCAGTGCACAGCCTCCAGGAATGCTTTGACTGTACAGACTGGGAGGTGTTCACACTGTCCTGCGGGGATGATTTGGACTCTTTGGTGGACGTCACATGCTCATACATGGCTTTCTGTAAAAATACAATCATTCCACGTAAACGTGTCAAAATAAATCCCAACAACAAGCCATGGGTTACAAAATCAGTTAAATCCTGCTTACAGAGGAAAGCACTTGCCTTTAAACAGGGGTCTGTTTCTGAGCTACAGGTTGCCTCAAAAGAGCTGAAGGCCGAAATTTTAAGAGCAAAACAGAATTATAAATCAGAGTTGGAAAGCAAGATGGCAACAAAGAAACTTGGTTCAGCCTGGGCCAGTATGAAAACTATTGCAGGCCTTCAGAGCACAGAGCGCAGTAATCGTGTGTTTTTAGATGGTTTTAATTCAGACACAGAGCTGGCTAATGCTCTTAATTGTTTTTATGGTCGTTTTGACTCCTTTGATTTTAGCACAGAAACCCAAGATTTGAAACAGAAACTCAAAGACAATCAGCACTTTAATATTGAGGTGCAGGATATTAAAAGGGAGTTCTGTGCTGTAAAAGTGAACAAAAGTCAGGGCCCTGATAATATATGCGGGCGCTTCGTAAAGTCCTGTGCACATGAACTGAGTCCTATATTTCCTTACATTTTCAATAAGTCCTTACAGACACAACATGTGCCTAAGCTCTGGAAAGAAGCTGTGGTTGTTCCCGTTCCAAAATCCAGCTGTCCTAAAACGGTAAACGACTTTAGACCAGTTGCTTTGACTTCAATTTTAATGAAAATTTTTGAAAAACTGGTCAGATGTGAGGTCCTAAAGCAGACTGAACATGCATTGGATCCTCTGCAGTTTGCCTATAGGCCTCACAGAGGAGTGGAGGATGCCACTGTCACTCTGTTTAACATGCTTTTTAAACATCTGGATTTTAATGGGACACACGCCAGGCTTTTATTTGTGGACTTTTCCTCCGCCTTTAGTACAATCCAACCTCATATTTTAGTTGAAAGGCTCCTGCAACAATTTGATTTGAGCAGTAATCTGGTGGGTTGGATTCTGGATTTCTTAACCAACAGGACGCAGGGAGTAAGGGTCAATGGTACATTGTCTGACCTAAAGTGCTCTTCTACTGGCTCTCCTCAGGGGTGTGTGTTGTCACCACTACTCTTCATCCTGTACACAAACATGTGTTGGAGCAGACATGACAACAGACACATTATAAAGTATGCTGATGACTCAGTTATTGTCAGTCTTCTCCAGGATGGTGAGTGTGGCCACGGCCCAGTAGTTGATGATTTTGTTCACTGGTGTGAGGATTCCTACCTGCAGCTGAATACGACAAAAACTAAAGACATGATTATTGACTTTATGAGGAAAACTCCCAGGCACAAAGTCACCGTACTAAAAGGCCAGACCACTGAATGGATACAATCCTACAAATATCTTGGGATGATTATTGGCAGTAATTTAAAGTTTGAAGAGAACTGTGAAAGGGTGTGCAAAAAGGGTCAGCAACATTTGCATTGCTTGAGAAAACTTGCACGCTTCCAAATTGACTGAACCATAATGACAATGTTTTATCGGGCTTTTATTGAATCTGTTTTATCCTTTTCTTTAGTGTCATGGTTTGGTCAGCTAAAACTGAAACAGAGGAAATCCTTGGATCAGGTAGTTAGATGGTCCAGTCGTTTGCTTGGTGAGCCACAGCTGAGCCTGACATCCCTGTACACCAGACAAGTACAGAGGATGGCTACCTCCATTTTAAATGATGACTCCCACCCTTTGCACTGCAACTTTCAGCTTCTTCCCTCAAGACGGAGGCTTGCTGTCCCAAAAAGTAAAACCCAGCACTACAAAAACAGCTTTGCTCCTGCTGCTATCAAAGAGTTGAACAAGTTGTAACAATATATTGCACATAATTTAGGTACCTATTTATTAACTCCATTTTATATTTACTTATTTTTGTAGGATGTTATTTGGGTTCTAAATGTTTTACTGGGTTTTAGACCTTTGAGTTTTTAACCTCTTTGACTAGTTTTTAACTTTTTAATATTACCCTTCTCTCTTACCTCTGGCTTTTCCCTCATCTCTTTGTCTTTATACCCTGATTGATGGAGCCTTGAGTATTTTTATCATGTTTATAGTCAGCTTCATGTGTGCCTGTGTTTGTGTCTATGTTGAATGTAATTTGTGGCTTGTAAATATGGATGTCACCAGACTGCAAAACAAATCTACCTACAGGTAAAAAATAAAGTAACCTGAACCTGAACCTGAACCTTTTGGTGGCCTGCGAGGGTCACCGCATGACATTATAATTAAATTAAAATCACCCATTATTGTCATTCAACTGTACAACCAATCATGTACAGTAGAACGAGATTGTGCTTTACCTATCTACTGTGTTAATCACACACTCCCCAAGTGTAGAATCAGAGGGCCGCTGCCATGCAAGGCACCGCCACAAATTTCCCTCCTCCATTCCATTATTACTCCAGCCAGGTCGTCTAAACGGAGACGCCACACCGAGACGCCTTTTCACCATGAGTTTTTGCCGTAGGGTGGAGTTTTCACCATAAGTTGGACTTGGTAGAGAGATGCCCGCCTGCGAGTGTGGTTTTTGCCCGGAGTGGCTAGAGGAGATTGACGGCTATCTAGCGGAAGCCGCCCGTCTCATGCCCTCCGAGGCGGCCGACTACCACTTATGCCTCGCCCAGCGGGCCCTGCGCAGTTACCACCTTACCTCTACTCCGGAGGGGAGCGAGAGGTTATCATTGATTGTGGCACAGCACGAAGTGATGGCAAGAGCGCTCCAGGGAACCCCTCCACCTCCCGCGAGGACAGCGTCCCTGGCGAGAGTGGGGATTCTCAGGCTGGAGGGAAAACCCGGCAGGAGACCTGCGGATCGGAATCCAGCTCCTGTCGCCCGTCCAGTCCCAGTGCCATGTGTTCCTGGGTCCTGCGCCGCACCGTTGGCAAGTTGGCCTCATCGCCATGCTCCTACCAAGTCCCAACGAGAATCCCGTCAGGATCCAGCTCCGGGTCGTCGGAGGAACCCAGCCTCCCAGTTGGCCGCATTCCTTACGTCACGACAGGAGGGAACCCCTGCAGTCGCCGCCCCCGGGTCATCTGTTCCAGCTGTGCTGTCAGGTCCTCGTGCCCATGTCACCCCGGCTGTCATGTCCTCCTCTGTGATGTCATCCCCAGCGGCTGGGAGTGCGGTGAGTCGTACTTCGGCGAGGTCCGTCAGCAATCCTTCCTGAGCGGCTCCTCCTCGTCGCCCTGAGGGGCCCGCCGGTACCTCCTGGAGGGATAGAAGGAGGTCTCCACCCGCTGCAGCAGGCACCATCTTCTCCCCAGGAAGCAGGCAAGTGCAAGTTCATTCATTCCACCACAATTATGATCTGCCTTGTCTGACTTCTGGGGGCAGAGTTTGGGGTTCGCAGTCCCCTGAGCTCCCGCCACCTGCTGTAACTGTGATAACCAAAACTGCTGCCTCTGTGTCTCCCTCTGCTGAGTGGTCCGTGACGCTAGGTCTACGTCGCGGGGTGAGGAGGGGGCCTGCAGTGCTGGAAAGCCTGGATCCGGCCCTGCAGCCACGTCGTGGACGGAGGAGAAGAGCGGACTGCGGCCCGGAACCTGAGCCGACGATGAAGCGTCCCCAGATTTCCTCGCTGGAGCGGTCCGAACCAGTGGGTCGAGGGTCCCCTGCCTCCACGCCATACGGGTCATCAGCGTGGGCATCAGCGCGAGAGGAACCTCAGGCTGTGAAACCCATCTTGCCAGCTGCGGAGCATGACACAGCTGAGTTGGAGCCTGCGCACGAACTTCTTCGTCCTGAGCCTGGATCGACGGAGTCCTGGACGGCAATAGAACCCCAGTGCAGGCAAGTGCTCCCTCTTGTGTCTCTGTCCCCGGTGTTGGAGCATTTTTGCCTGCCTCTTGGGGAGGCGAGCGAGGGGCAGCTTCCTGCTGCGCCCAAACTCGTCTCGCTGGGTTCTGTTGCTGCCGGTGACACTGATCCCGGTTTTTCTCTGTGTTCTGAGCCTCCTTGCAGTGTCACCGGCGCGGAGCCAGTCAGGGTCGTCGAGTTGGAGGTTCCAGGTTCGGGGGTGGAGGTCATCGGAGGAGCTGCACCGACCCAGTCAGGGTCCGTTGTGGAGGCTGCCGTGGCCCAATCGGGGTCTGACGTGGGTGCACCCGAGACCCAATTGGGATCCATCGCAGGAGCTGCTTTGGCCCAATCGGGGTCCGACGTGGGTGCGCCCGAGACCCAATCGGGGTCCATCGCTGGAGCTGCTTTGGCCCAATCGGGGTCCGACGTGGGTGCAGCCGGGACCCAATCGGGGTCCAGCGGAGGTGTAGCGCCGGTGTGGTCCACGTACAGTGGAGGAGCTGCAGACCCTTCGCCGCCTGACCCAGTTCGGGCTCATCCTTGCTGTCTGTCCCCTCTACAGAGTCATCGCCCCTGCGCATCATCGCCGGGGGCCGTGGGGGTCCCTTTTTGCTCGCCCCGGCTCTCCCGTGTTTTGCCCTCACCAGGGAGGCCACCGCGGGCTGTTTTCCCCCAGTACTGGTGGCTGAGGGACACGGGTTGGCCGCCTGAGGAACTGTTTCCCCGGTTTGGCCCCTCGGGTCGGCCACCCTACTTCTTGTGTGTCTCTGGGCGATCTGGTTCGGCCACCGGAGGAGTGGACTTTCCAGGCCTGGGACTGTGATAAGCCGCCTGGTCATGTTCCACCCCCTATGACCACCCGTCGGCCGTTGGACGCGGGGAGACCGCCTGAACTGTTCCTGTGGCATTTGGTCTCCGCTGGTCGGCATGAACTGTCAGGGGTAGAGGTCATTCCTGGTGGTGGTTTTACCCTGAAATTGTTCTGGGTTTTTTTTGTTTGTTTTTTTTCTCTCTGTCCTGTGTTGCATCTGTTTTTTTTGACTTGAGAGCGTGGTATTTTTGTTTTTGGGTCTGGGCAATTCTGTTCATGTATTTTGGAGGGTAGTCTAGCCCTGAAATTGTTCTGTGTGTGTGTTTTTTTTTTCCTGACCTGCGATGTATTTGCTTCTTGACCTGAGAATTTGGTATTTTTGTTTTTGTGCCTGGGCAATTGTGTTCATGTATTTTGGAGGGTAGTCTAGCCCTGAAATTGTTCTGTGTTTTTGTTTTTGTTTTTTTTTCTGACCTGTGTTGTATTTGCTTCTTGACCTGAGAATTTTGTATTTTTGTTTTTGTGCCTGGGTAATTGGGGTTCACGTATCTTGGAATATAGTCTGGTTCTGTAATTGTTCTGTTTTTTTTCTCTCTGTCCTGTGCTGGATTTGCTTTTTGACCTGAGAATGTCATTTGTTTGGTTTTTTTTGTTTTTTTTTGTTTGTTTTTGTGCCTGGGTAATGACATTTCATGTATTTTGGAGTATGGTCTGGTCCTGTAACTGTTTCATGTATTTTGAGTTGTTGTTTTTTTTTTTTTTTTTCCTCCTGTCTGTGCTCTGGTTCTCTGTGGTTTGATCCTCTCCTGCCCCATCCGCCCACCCTGGAGGGGGTGGGGGGAGTGGGATTGGATGTCTATGGGTGGTCAGGAGCCCACCCTCAGAGGGAGGGTACTGTCATGACCCAAGCGCCGATCTTGTCCGCGCTCGGGCTATGCATCATCTCTGCCGGCCTTGACGGCTATGGATTACATTCTGGCTCCACCAGGCTCTTATTGTGACAGCGCTCAGTGGAGTTTCTGGCTGTCAAGATCGAACAGCAGTTCGGCATCACAGCTCGTTAGCTGCCAGCTTTATTAGCCGGCACTGACAGCTGGTGGATGCTGGAGTATCGTCTAAACATCCTGAGAGATCCCTGGTGTGTCAGCACGCTCATGTCAGGTTCGTGTCTAGTTCATGTCTTAGTTAAGGTCGTAGTGGCTGGGGTTAGCCCTACGATCCCTCATATTCTTTAGCGTGGGTCCATGTCATAGTTTAGATCGTAGTGGCTGGGGTTGGCCCTACGATCCCTTGTATCCTGTGTAGTGTATGTTTGCCCACAGTGGCTGATAGTTTTATGTCTCGTCTCATCTCGTCTTGTTAAATAAACATCAAATGCAAAACTCACTGGTGACTTTTGCCGTCTTATGGTGGCCCGCAAGGGTCACCGCATGACAGATGTAGTAGTTACTCTATTTAGGTTAACTGTGGGAAGAATCTGATTTTATTTCTGATGGATAAAATTTTATTATTGAAAAAATTCATCAAGTCCTGACTAGTAAGCTCTAAGGGAATGCTAGGATTGACAGAGTCCTGACTCTTTGTCAGCCTGGCTACAGTACTGAAAAGAAACCTAGAATTATTCTTGTTCTCTTCTATTAAAGCAGAATAATAACTCGTTCTAGCTTTTCTAAGAGATTTTTTATAAATTAAAAGATGATGTCTCCAAGCTAAATAGATTTCATCTAAATTAGTGGAGTGCCATTTTCTTTCTAATTGACGAGTCTTCTGTTTTAAGCTACGAGTTTCTGTATTGAACCAAGGAGTTAGAAATCTCTGATTAGACTTTTTCTTTTTTAAGGGGTCACCAAGTCTAGAGTCTGATGCAGAGAAGCTGTAACACTATCTACCATACTATCAATTTCAGAAGGAGCAAGCTGTCTATAGCTTATTTCCGTTGTGTTGACACATGGCATAGAGGAAACAATCTGCATAAATTTGGTAACAGCATTATCTGAGAGGCATCTACTGTAGTAATATTTTTCTTTAGGAGCCAAATAGTCAGAAATAGTAAAATCAAAGGTTAACAGACAATGGTCTAACAGTACAGGGTTATGAGGAGACACTACCAGATTTTCTATTTCTATGCCATTTGTCAGAACAAGGTCCAACGTATGGTGGAGATAATGAGTAGAATTTCTTACTTTCTGAGAAAACCCCATCGAGTTTAATATTGAATTAAATGCCACATTTAGGCAGTCACTATCTACATCTACATGTATATTAAAGTCCCCTACTATAATTATTCTATCTGATTTCAGCACTAAATCAGCTAAGAATTCAGTAAATTCGGATAAAAATTCTGAGTAGGTTGATGGAGGACAATAAACTATGGCAAATAAAATTGGGTTTAGCCTAAAATTGCTAAGGTGCCCAATACTGAGGACCAGGCCCTCAAAGGAATTGTAACATGTTTTTTGCTTTACATTAACTAGTAATTTGGAATGGTAAAGTGTTGCTACTCCTCCTCCACGACCAGATCTTGTGGGATTTTGACAGTTTAAATAACCAGAGGGAGTTGATTCATTTAAACCAACATAATCCTCTTGTCCTAACCAAGTCTCTGTAAGGGATATTAAATCAATCTGATGATCAATTAACAGATCATGGACTAACAGAGACTTGGGAGTTAGAGACCTAATATTTAACAGACTACATTTAATTTTTAAATTATGAGGAGGAACAGAGGCCAAATCATTCAATTTAGAGGCTTCATGTTTAATTTGAGTTTTACCAACTTTTTGTTTAATCACTTCGGGATGCTTATATATTATATTTTTATTTACTTTGGAGAGAGCAGACAATGATTCTCTGATGGGGAAGACAGGGGCTAAGTTGAGGGGTGGCGGATGAAGAGGAGCTGCAGAGAGGCGTGTAAGACTGCAACTCTGCTTCCTGGTCCCAACTCTGAGTTGTCAAGATTTTGAAAATTTGGATAAAAAAGATGCCAGATTGTTAGATCAATGAGATGCACCATCCAAAGTGGGATGGACGTCGTCTCGTCTAATAAGACCAGGTTTTCCCCAAAATGAGCTCCAATTGTCATTGTAGCCCACGTTGTTTGCAGGACACCACACAGACAGCCAGCGGTTGAAAGATGACAAGCGGCTAAACAGAAGACTCGTCAATTAGAAAGAAAATGGCGCTCCACTAATTTAGATGAAATCTATTTAGCTTGGAGAAATCATCTTTTAATTTATAAAAAAATCTCTTAGAAAAGCTAGAACGAGTTATTATTCTGCATTAATAGAAGAGAACAAGAATAATCCCAGGTTTCTTTTCAGCACTGTAGCCAGGTTGACAAAGAGTCAGGACTCTGTCAATCCTAGCATTCCCTTAGAACTTACTAGTCAGGACTTTATGAACTTTTTCAATAATAAAATTTTATCCATCAGAGATAAAACCAATCAGATTCTTCCCACAGTTAACTTAAATACTGTAACTACTACAACTCCTTCAATTGATGTCTGTCTTGATGAGTTTACTCCAATCGACCTTTGTGAGTTAGACAAAATAGTTTCCTCATCCAAACCTTCAACTTGTCTTTTAGACCCTATTCCTACCAGGTTATTTAAAGAAGTCTTCCCACGTATTGGTAGTGTGGCGCATGTATTTTTGCCTACATATGTATGAGTATAAAGTGAGATGCTTAGGATTGCATATGTGGATTGACCTCACGTCTTAAGATGGGACAATATGTCTGGACTGCCTGTGGATAACGGCAAGAGGACGGAGGTACCGGGATAAGGAGCTGAAAGGACTTCCTGACCTCCTGGGGCCAAGCGGAGGACTAAGGGACTCGGGGAAGAGTTATTGTCAATGTGGGGTTTTGACAGGGATGTGTGATTCTTCCTTTGATGTTGATGTATAAATGTAGGGGTTCTGATGCAGCTCTCTCTCTTCTGTTCTTGAGAGATCGCTGGGGATGTGAAAGCTACATTAAAACCTGAATTGAGAAATAATTCAGCCTCATTATTTCACGCTCCCCACATTGGTGACCAGAGACGTGAGAATGCCTAGAAGCGAGTCCCCCGATCCAGACTTGTCGGAGTCTGCCCGAGCGAGCGCCGTCTCCATAAAGCTGCCAGAATTCTGGCAGAACAACCCGGACTCGTGGTTCCTCCAGGCCGAGGCACAGTTCGCACTCGGGGAATAACGGCAGATGACACTAAGTTCTACCACGTCATCGCAAAGCTCGACAACCGCACAGCTTGGTGCGTGCAGAGCCTGGTGCAGCAACCGCCCGCTGATGACAAATACGGCGAGCTGAAGACTGCCCTCATCCAATGCGTTACGCCCTCAGCCGAAGAGAGGGCTAGGAGACTCCTGGCTATGCACGACCGGGGCGGACGCAGGCCAGTCGACCTTATGGAGGATATGCTGCAGCTGAGGGACTCAGACAATGACAATTTCTTGTTTAAGCATATCTTCCTGAGAAACCTCCCAGTGCAGATGAGAGGGACCCTTTCCAGCATGCGTTGTGTGACCCAGCGGGACTTCTGCACGCTGGCCCGGGAGGCACAGTGGCTCCTCGACTCCTGCGGTGAGCAGACGGCTACAGCAGCAGCGGCAGACCTCGGTGCGGCGTCCGGGAGCAGCGAATGGCCGGAGACAGCAGAACCAACCCCACCAACAATGGCAGCGGCGTGTTCCCGATGCAGCGGGGGAGATGGCCTCTGCTTTTATCATCAGCGTTTCGCAGAGAAGGCTCACAGATGTGTGTCGCCGTGCAACTTCAAGAGCTCGGGAAACCGAGAGTCGTTAGCAGCCTCGGCTCTCGGAGAACGGTATAAGCTGCTCTACATCACAGATGCAAGTTCCGGGCGACACTTCCTCGTGGACACCGGGGCCCAAGTGAGTTTCATCACCCCGACCTATGCTGACCGGCTGGCAGGCCCCCGGGGTAACGGGGCAATGGCGGCGAACGGCTCGAGCATCGACACCTATGGAGAGAGGACTCTGTTTCTGTCGTTACAAGGCCGCACTTATGAATGGACTTTTATTATTGCGGCGGTGAGTTTCAACATGTTAGGTGCTGATTTTCTGTGCTCACATGGTTTGTTAGTTGATCTTGCCAATAGGCGGCTGGTAAATGCACTCTCTTTTTATTCTATTCCTTGTGCAGCTCGAGTGTCCCCGCCACCAGTGCAGACCAACGTCGCCACAGCAGGCGATAAGTTTAATACACTACTCACCCAGTTTCCAGCGCTCAAAGTCCCTACATTTTCGGTAACAGTTGCGAAACACGGGGTGGAGCATTTTATCACTACAGCTGGCCCCCCCGTCTTCGCGAAAGCTCGGCGCTTGGATGCCGCTATGCTCTCCATAGCGCGAGGAGTTCGCCAGCCTGGAAAGGCTGGGCATTATTCGCCGTTCGAAGAGCCCATGGGCCTCGCCGCTGCATATGGTCCCTACAGCTGATGGCTTGTGGAGACCTTGCGGCAATTACCGCAGACTAAACAACGCCACAGCGCATGACCGCTACCCAATCCCACACATTTAGGATTTTTCGGTGCATCTAGCAGGGGCGCGCATTTTTTCTAAAATAGACCTGGTTCGCGGCTACCATCAAGTTCCAGTCTGGCCTGAGGACATTCCTAAAACAGCGGTAATAACCCCTTTTGGACTTTTTGAGTTTTTGCACATGCCGTTTGGTCTTAAAGGCGCTGCACAAACATTCCAACGCATGATGGATGCCGTGTTACGCGATCTCCCTTTTGTGTTCGTCTACCTCGACGACATTTTAGTCGCCAGTACTTCCGAGGAGGAACACGAAAAACACCTCACTGCAGTTTTTCGGAGGTTGGGACAGCACGGGTTAATAATTAATCCAGCCAAGTGCCAGTTTGGCGTGGCGCAGATCGATTTTTTGGGGCATCGCGTTTCCCCAGAAGGGGCAGTTCCACTTCCGGACAAGGTGCGCGCAGTGGCAGATTTTCCCGGACCACAAACGGTCAAATCATTACAGGAATTTTTAGGAATGGTAAATTTTTATAACCGTTTCCTACCCCACGCAGCGCAGCTCATGCAACCGTTATATGCCGCGCTTAAAAAGCAAAAACCCTCCAATACGATCGAGTGGTCCCCGGAGCGGGAGCGCGCATTCGCAGAGGTTAAAAAAGCCCTTGCAGACGCTGCACTCCTAGCTCACCCAGACCCAACGGCCCGCATAGCGCTCACCACTGACGCATCAGATTTGGCCATAGGGGCGGTTGTGGAACAGCAGGTTGCCGGGGTTTGGCAGCCGCTGGCATTTTTCAGCAGATCCTTGCACGGGGCCGAGCTGAAATACAGCACGTTTGACAGGGAGCTGTTAGCGCTCCACTTAGCCATTCGACATTTCCAGTTCTGGCTGGAAGGTCGGCGTTTCACCGCGTTTGTCGACCACAAGCCGCTCAGTTTTGCGATGGCCAAAATTTCAGAACCTTGGTCGGGCCAGCAGTAGAGGCAGCTGGCCGCAATTTCAGAATTTACTACTGATATTCAGCACGTAGCGGGTAAACTCAATGTAGTGGCAGACTGCCTCTGTCGCGCGGTGACAGCACCCATCCGCGCGGGGTAGATTATACTACCGCAGCCGCAGGGCAAAATAGCAGCGCAGAAGCGCATGCGGCCCCAGTTCACATTGGGATAGATTATGCAGCCATGGCGGCGGAACAGAGTAGAGATGCGGATGTGTGCGCGCTCCAGTCTGGACCAACAGGGTTAAGGCTGGAGAGTAGGAGTTTGCAAACCGGTATCCCCCTCTAATCAGCGATATCTCTACTGGGCGACCGCGCCCGGTGGTACCGGCCGCTTGGCGCCACCGCGTTTTTGACTCGGTTCTCTCCCTGGCACACCCAGGGGTGCGCGCTTCGGTGAAAATGGTAGCAGAGAAGTTTGTTTGGCCGAGCCTGCGCAACCACGTGAAAGAGTGGGCAAGAACCTGCATGGCTTGCCAGCGGGCCAAAATTCACAAGCACACAAAAGCCCCCTTTGAACCGTTCCACATTCCGGCCAAGAGGTTTGATCATGTGCATATCGACCTCATGGGCCCCCTACCGTCGTCGCAGGAGTTCACACATCTTTTGACAATGGTGGACCGAACCACACGCTGGCCGGAAGTGGTCCCACTAGCATCGACCACGGCTGCAGAGGGGGCTCGCGCACTTTTGACGGCCTGGGTAGCGCGTTTCGGGGTCCCGTCAGATATTACGTCCGACAGAGGGCCTCAATTTGTCTCTGAGCTTTGGTCAGCGATGGCCAGCAGCTTAGGGGCGACAATTCACCGCACTACCGCGTATCACCCCCAGGCTAATGGTTTATGCGAGCGTTTTCATAGGTCCTTGAAGGCAGCCCTCAGAGCATCGCTTACGGATGCAGATTGGGTAAACAAACTACCATGGGTTTTATTGGGGTTGCGTGCTGCGCCCAAGGAGGATTTAAATGCCTCCCCAGCGGAGTTAGTTTTTGCACAACCTCTCAGGCTGCCCGGTGAGTTTCTACCAGAGCACCCGGAGCCCGGGTGTCCCCCGGCTCTGGGGCCACTGAGTGGCACGGGAGCAGACATGCTCCCGGGCCCCGTTCATCACACCTTTCTGCGTGTTTTTGTTCCCAAAGCTTTAAGAAATGCCGAGTTTGTTTTTGTCAGGCATGAGGCTTCACGATCAGGCCTCCGCCCGCCATATGATGGCCCATTTAGAGTGCTGGAGACAGGTGATAAGCATTTTGTGCTAGATTTGGGGGACAGAAAGGAAACAATTAGTATTGACAGACTAAAGCCTGCTTTTGTGATGAACGACGAGTCTGTACGGGTAGTGAGGGCTCCTCCACGTGGCAGACACCCCAGGGAACAGGTCCTGGAGCCCCCGCAGAGATCAAATAACCACTCTCTTCCTCAGTCGGCAGATTCTTTGCAGGACGGCGCCGCAGGGACGGCGAGGCCTACTTACAGCAGATTTGGAAGACGTTTGAAGCCCAGACGGCGTACCGACTGATGTGTGATTTGATCATGTTGTGTAAATCATGCTGTTGATGTTGTTATATTTTGTGAACTATGAGATATTGTCCATTCTTCGACGTTTGGGGGAGGGTTATGTGGCGCATGTATTTTTGCCTACATATGTATGAGTATAAAGTGAGATGCTTAGGATAGCATATGTGGATTGACCTCACGTCTTAAGATGGGACAATATGTCTGGACTGCCTGTGGATAACGGCAAGAGGACGGAGGTACCGGGATAAGGAGCTGAAAGGACTTCCTGACCTCCTGGGGCAAGGCGGAGGACTAAGGGACTCGAGGGAGAGTTATTGTCAATGTGGGGTTTTGACAGGGATGTGTGATTCTTCCTTTGATGTTGATGTATAAATGTGGGGGTTTTGATGCAGCTCTCTCTCTTCTGTTCTTGAGAGATCGCTGGGGATGTAAAAGCTACATTAAAACCTGAATTGAGAAATACAGTAATTCAGTCTTGTTATTTCACGTTCCCCACAGTAGCTTTATTCTTCATATAATCAATTCTTCATTAACTTTAGGCCATGTACCGCAGGCTTTTAAAACGGCTGTAATTAAACCCTTACTCAAAAAGCCAACGCTAGATCCAGGAGCTTTAGTTAACTATAGACCAATCTCTAATCTCCCTTTCATTTCAAAAATCTTAGAAAGAGTTGTTGCTACGCAATTATTTGACCACCTGCAGGGAAATGGTTTACTTGAAGAGTTTCAATCTGGGTTTACAATCCATCATAGTACTGAAACAGCCTTAGCGAAGGTCACTAACGACCTCCTCATCGCATCTGATAATGGACTGGTTTTTGTACTTGCCCTTTTAGACCTTAGTGCAGCTTTTGATACTATCGATCATAATATTCCACTTGATAGATTAGAACACTATGTTGGACTTAATGGAACTTCGTTGCAGTGGTTTAGATCTTATTTATCTGATAGGTTCCAGTTTGTTCATGTAAATAATGAGTTTTCTTTCAACTCAAAGCTTAGTCATGGAGTTCCACAGGGATCTGTGCTAGGCCCTACTCTTTTTAGTTTATATATGCTTCCATTAGGCAACATTATTAGAAAGCACCGTATACATTTTCATTGTTAAGCAGATGACACACAATTATACCTGTCAATGAAGCCAGATGATAGTAATCAATTAGCCAAGTTAGAAGCCTGTCTTAAGGAAATCAAAGCTTGGATGACTTGTAATTTCCTGCTATTAAATTCAGATAAGACTGAAGTCATTCTTGTTGGTCCAAAAAACCTTAGAAATTCCTTTCCAAATCAAACGTTCAGTTTGGATGTGGTTGCTCTTTCTCTTAATAGCTCTGTGAGGAACCTTGGAATTATTTTTGATCAAGATCTGTCCTTCAATTCACATATTAAATTTGTTTCTAAGACTGCCTTCTATCATTTGCGTAATATTGTCAAGATTAGGAGCATCTTGTCTCAGAGTGATGCTGAGAAACTGATCCACGCTTTTGTTAGCTTGAGATTAGATTATTGTAATTCTTTATTATCAGGCTGTCCAAAAACATCTTTAAAAAGTCTTCAGCTGATCCAAAATGCTGCAGCAAGAGTTTTAACAGGTACTAGAAAGAGAGATCATATCTCTCCGGTTCTGGCCTCCCTTCATTTGCTTCCCATAGAGTTTAGAATTAAGTTTAAAATCCTTCTTCTTGCTTACAAAGCTCTAAACAATCAGGCTCCTTTTTATTTAAAAGATCTGATACTACCGTATTATCCTAACAGAGCACTACGCTCCCAAAATGCAGGATTACTTGTAATACCTAGAATCTCCAAAAGTACAATGGGAGGCAGAGCCTTCAGTTATCAAGCTCCTCTCCTGTGGAACCAGCTGCCAATCTGGATTCAGGAGTCAGACTCGATCACTGTTTATAAGAATAGGGCTAAAACCTACCTTTTTGATATAGCCTACAATTAGGGAGGGATCATGTGTTTCTGAACCCTCCCTTAGTTATGCTGCTAATAGGTTTAGTCAGCCGGGGGACCTCCAATAATGCACTGGGCCTCACTCCTTTCTTCACTCTAAATGAAATATTTTTTTTTTGCTGGTCATTAACATCTGTTTGTTCTCTCCCATAGATTGAGTCCCCATCGTGCTGTTTGCTCTCTACATGTCTGTTCTTTTCATCTTCTCTGTCCCCTTACCCCCCAGCCAGTCGCAGCAGATGACTGCCCCTCCCTGAGCCTGGTTCTGCTGGAGGTTTCTTCCTGTTAAAAGGGAGTTTTTCCTCTCCACCGTCGCCAAGTGCTTGCTCACAGGGGATCGCCTGATTGCTGGTGTCTTTCTGCAACTGTGGGGGTTCCTGTGATATCCTACCGTGTAGCAATGATCACACTTGAGTTATTTCTTTGGCTAACTCTGCCGTTTATTCTGCAACACACATAATAAGACTGAACATGGATTCTGCGCGGGGTTTTCACACTCTTGTTCTAATGTGTCCCCTTAATAGTAGTGCTGAACAATACAGGTAGTTCCCCCTAGAGGCATGTGCCAGTAATGTTTTAAATTAGACTTGCAGTCTACCACATCCCTCCCCTCTAGATTAAACTACTTTTAATTACACTAGCCAATTATGCTAGACATCCTGGAACTCCCATTTAACCCTAAACAATCACAGTTACTTTTAACTTCTTAAACACATGTGCCATACACATAATTTCTTTCTCTTTTTTTTTTTTTTTTTTTTTTTTTATGTATAACACACATAACAGTCTAACTGGGGATTTGGTTTGACTACCGCATCCCAGTGAGGTTCCAGGACGCATTCTTGTCCTGTGGCTGGGGAACTCACTACTGACTAAGTATAGTCCTTCAAGTAGTCTGGAGCTTTCCTAGCTCGCTGAGATCTTCTCACGGCGGGTGAGCCAACTGCAGGTGAAGACTCAGACTGCTCCACTGTTTCGGCTGCTGCAGTGCTGCCCGTAGAATCTGCAGAGACGGTTACCTCAGGTTTCACCTGAAGTGGTGGTTCGTTGATGCTCTCCTCAGGATAGGTGTCAGACAACACCTCTGGTGCCATCGGCAGGGGAATGGAGCTCCTACCACGAACTTGGTCGATGTGTCGCCTCACCACTTGTCCATGACCTAATGTCACCTTGAATGACACAGGGCCTGTCTTTTCTGTTATTTCTCCTGGTACCCAGGCTGGTCCTGAGCCAAAGTTGCGGGTGTAGACCACGTCTCCTTCTCTCAGTATTCTCTCTCTAGCATGCATGTCATGATAACCTTTTTGTTTCTCTTGTTTATCATGCACTTTGTTTCTGAAGTCTGGATGTATTAAGTCAAATGTTGACCTCAACTTCCTTCCACACAACAGCTCAGCTGGTGACTTGCCAGTTGTAGATTGGGGTGTTATTCGATAGCTGAACAGAGCTCTCGACATTCGGGTTTCAATAGAGTCTCCTGTCATCTTTTTCATGAGTGACTTGAATGTCTGCACGGCCCTCTCGGCTAAGCCGTTAGAAGAAGGATGGTATGGCGCAGTCGTGATGTGACGTATGCCATTCTTTTCAGAAAACTCTTGGAACTGTTCACTCGTAAAACATGTACCGTTATCTGATACTATGATTTCAGGTAGCCCATGTTGGCTGAAACTCTTTCTAAGACATTCAATGGTAACAGTAGAAGTAGAGCTACTCACAGAATATGCATCGATCCACTTTGAGTATGCGTCAACTATGATCAGGAACATTCTTCCCATCCATGGACCTGCGTAGTCAATGTGAATTCTTCTCCATGGTTTATCTGGAACTTCCCAGGGATGTAGTGGGGCTGCTGGAGGACTGTTCCTGTTCTCCTGGCATGCCGCACATGACTTCACAAGCGCCTCCACCTCTGCATCCATGTTGGGCCACCACATGTAACTCCTCGCCAACGCTTTCATGCGAGTGATGCCAGGGTGTGCTTGGTGTAGTTGTTGCAGTAAGGCATTCCTACCAGGTGGTGGAACAACCACGCGTCCTCCCCACAGGATACAACCTTCCTGGGTGCTGAGCTCATCCTGTCGTCGGGCATAGGGAATGAACTCAGGACTGTTCATCTTCGGCCATCCTCGCAAGATGTATTCTCGCACTCTTGCTAGAACAGGGTCTTTGTCTGTCCACTTCTTTATTTGTTGTGCGTTCACCAGGGGCACGCCGATATCTTCAAACAATAGCACTCTCTCCTCCTCCTCAGGCGTGCTGTCTCTTCCTCCATCCAAGGGTAGCCTACTCATCGCGTCAGCATTCGTATGGTCCCGTCCGGCTTTGTAAACGATGGTGTACTCATACGCTGCTAATGTAACGGCCCATCTCTGAATTCTCTGAGATGTCATCTGGGGTATGGCTCTCATTTCACTGAACAGTGAAATTAGTGGCTTGTGGTCAGTCACTATAGCGAACTGTCTCCCGTACAGGTATTTGTGGAATTTTTTTACACCAAATACTACTGCAAGGCCCTCCTTGTCTAGCTGGGAGTAGTTTTTCTCAGCTGCACTAAGAGTTCTTGAGACGAACCCTATGGGTCTCTCTGAGCCATCCTCCATACGATGAGAGAGTACAGCACCCACACCGTAGGGTGATGCGTCACACGCCAGGATGAGTGGTTTGTTTGAATCATAGTGCACTAACACACTACAGGACTGAAGTAGCGCTTTGGACTCTTCAAACGCCTTCTGCTGCTTGACCCCCCATGACCATTTTTCTTCCTTCTTAAGTAAGGTATGTAGTGGTGCCAGCAGCGTGGAGAGCTTTGGGAGGAACCTATGGTAATAGTTCAACAAGCCCAGGTAGGCTTTTAACTCAGTAACATTTTGTGGCTCAGGCACCTCCGCAATGGCTTCCACTTTGTCTGTTAGAGGGTGTAGACCACTGGCGTTGATCTTGTGGCCTAGGAACACCACCTCTTTTCCCATGAACTCACACTTGCTTCTTTTCAACCTCAGACCGCTTTTCTCCAACCGTTGAAGCACTTCCTCCAGCGTTTTCAGATGTTCTTGTTCATTTGGTCCTGTACAAAGGATGTCATCCAAATAAATGGCAACATTCGGAATTCCACCTAGGATGCCCTCCATAGTTCTCTGGAATATAGCAGGACTGGAAGCTACTCCAAATGGTAAGCGTGTGTAGGTATATAAGCCTTTGTGTGTATTGATGGTTACATACTTTCTTGATTCTTCTTCCAGGACTACTTGTTGGTAGGCGTGACTCATGTCTAATTTCGTGAAGTGTCGGCCGCCGTTCAGCTGTGCGAAGAGGTCCTCCACTTTAGGAATTGGATACTGATCCACCCGTGATGCTCGATTGACAGTGAGTTTGTAATCTCCACATATTCTAATGGAGCCATCCGGCTTTCTCACTGGGACTATGGGCGCCGCCCATTCTGCAACCTGCACTGGCTCAATGATCTTGTCATCCAGCAGCCTCTGTAGCTCGCTTTCAACCAGTGGCTTGACTGCATAGGGTACCGGTCGGGGTTTGCAGAATCGTGGTTGGGCCTCCTTGTCCACATTAATCTTTGCAGTGACACCTTTTAGCTGTCCTAAGCCTTCTTTGAACACCTCAGCGTGTCTTTCGAGGATCTCCTCCAGCTGCAATTTGGGCTGAGATTCCACTTTATTCACCAACTGATCAATCATGGCCAGTTCTTGTAGCCAACTTCGCCCTAGTAGATTTGGTCCTTCGCTCCCAACTACTACTACAGGTAAGTCCTTTTCTTTGTTTTCGTGCTGCACCTTCACTTGTGCCATGCCTAGCACGTCTAGCTTCTCTCCTGTGTATGTTTTTAATTTTAATGAACAGGGATTTAATTCTGCTGTGTCTGTTTTCTTCCACAGTTGTGTATATTGCTGTTTACTTAATATGGTTACTCCACAGCCTGTATCAACTTCAAATGTTACTTTCATTCCATTAACATTCATGGTACGCGTGATGGGCGCTACCTTGGTCAGCTCCTCTGACGTGTTGTAAATTGTGTGAAAACCCATGTCTTCTGTATCACTTTCTCCCTCCCCTCTCAGTTGATTCGCTCGCTGTTCCTTTCCTGGGCCCTTGTTTTCATACTTTTGCCCATTAACTGTCGCTTTCAGCACCTGTGCGCTGTCCACCTTTATTCTACATGCTTTCTTAATGTGCCCTCGCTTGCCACAATTATGACACAGCTCAGTGGCAAATTTGCACTCGGCGGCATTGTGCTGGCCTTTGCAGCGATAACAACTGGGGAATTTGTGCTGAGTTTTGTCAGTCGACACTTTGTGGACACCTACTTGGGTCTTAGGCACACGAACATGCGTTGCTGTGTCCTCTGTTAGCTTCCCTTGCATCTCTCTCACATCTTTAGATGCTGTTTCCATCGCTTGGCATAATTCCAAAGCCTTTGCAAAAGTGAGTTTTGTTTCAGATAAAAGTCGCCGTTGCATTCGGTCATCATTCACTCCACACACAAGTCTGTCTCTTAACATTTCTTCCAATGAGTCTTTGTAATCACAGTGCAGTGCTAATTTCCTCAATTCTGCCACATACTCTGCTATGGACTCAGTGTTCCTCCTTATGCGTGAATTAAATTTGAATCGTTGCACGATTTCACTCGGTTTGGGGCTGAAGTGCTTCTGAAGCTCAGCAGTAAGCTGGTCGTACGTTTTATCTTTCGGTAATGCAGGGCTTATTAAATTTCTCAACAAGCTGTAAGTAGTTGCACCAACTCCACTCAACAGTACAGCCTTCCTTTTGTCTGGCTCCTCAATGTCATTAGCTTGGAAGAAAAAGTCCAACATTTCACTATATCCTTCCCATGACTGAGTCGAGTTATCAAAAGGGGTTACCGTTCCGATTACAGCCGCCATTGCTCGTCGTGGTGGGGAAACCTCGTTTTTCCTCCTCTGAACTTGCACTCGAACTACTGGAGTCACTTGAGTTCGCCACACTTGCAATGTTCTCTGTTTCTTGCCGCTGATTTTTTTCTTTTAATCCTCGTCGCCAATTGTGTGATATCCTACCGTGTAGCAATGATCACACTTGAGTTATTTCTTTGGCTAACTCTGCCGTTTATTCTGCAACACACATAATAAGACTGAACATGGATTCTGCGCGGGGTTTTCACACTCTTGTTCTAATGTGTCCCCTTAATAGTAGTGCTGAACAATACAGGTAGTTCCCCCTAGAGGCATGTGCCAGTAATGTTTTAAATTAGACTTGCAGTCTACCACAGTTCCCCCTACAGTTGATAGTGCTATGAGATGACTGTTGTTGTGAAATGGCACTGTTATGAAGGCAGGACTGTGATTAAAGATATTACAGGTTTGGTTGCAGTTCTCAGACTGACCACTGGGGGCGCGGCCGTTTTTGTGAGGAAGGAACTTATTACACTGTTCATTAGTTTGCCCTGAGTATCGTTGATGGTAGCATATGTCCCTTTAGTTGTCCTTTTTATTAGAGTGTGCGTCCATGAGACAGAACCACACACACACACACACACACATACACACCCACACATGTTGGAACAAGTGTTGAAGCAAGTCTGAATAAAGACCATAAAGAATTCATCCAGCCCAGTTCTTGGCATTCTAACCGATGCCCACTCCGCGATCACAACTATACAGAACCAGAAAGATAATTCTCCATAACAGGCACTATATAAATAAAGTTGAATTGAATTGAATTGAATTGAATTAAACATGTCATCACTGGTCAGATTGGGGAGGGGCCCAGAGAATAGTACAGAGGCAGACATTGTTTTGGCAAAGTCACACACCGATTCTACATTAAGTTTCGTGACTTCCGAGTGCCGGAGACAGATGTCATTAATAGGAGAGCTAAGGAGAGCTGGAGGACCACTAACGGGTCGCCCTATGCTAGCGAGCTCCGCTGCAGCTAGGGGACGTCTGTCAAGCTTAACTGGTGCAGACGGTGTTTCAGTGCAGCGGAGCCGGGATTCAAAATCAGACAACATCGCCTCGAACGCCTCAAAAAGACAACATTTATTACATTTACCGTTATCACTAAAAGAGGAAGAGGTGTAGCTAAACATCTGACAGAGAGAGCACACCAGAGGAGGAGAGGAAGGAGAGCTAGTAGCCATAGCTAGTGGCTAACCCAAAGCTAACAAAAACACCGATGAAAGGTGAACAGAAGGCTAAAGAGGGTGATTAGGTGACACTGAGTGCACACACAGGTGCAAGAGGCTTGATAAACAGAAATGAGGACTAACGGTAGATGGAAAAAAGTGGTTAAAATACAATTAAAAGCAAAAATCTCAGGACAGTGAGGAGACTAACCACACGGACAGACAGCAATACAGGAAGTGACGATACGTTACCACAAGTGACGTTCACCAATCTGAGCCAAGTCACCTATCTTTGGAACTGTCCAAAGATAGGTGTGCCAAGCTTGTGGCCTCATATTCAAAAAGACTTGAGGCTGCAATTGCTTCCAAAGGTGCATCAACAAAGTATTGAGCAAAGGCTGTGAAAACTTATGTACATGTGATTTCTTAGTTTGTTTTTTTTATTTTTAATATTTTTTCAAAAATCTAAAAAAAAAAGAAAAATTTTACATTGTCGTTATGGGGTATTTGTAGAATTTTGAGGGGAAAAATGAAGTTAATCCCTTTTGAAATAAGGCTGTAACATAAAATGTGGAAAACGGGAAGCGCTGTGAATATTTTTCAGATGCACTGTAACCACAGCCAGATGCAGGACAAGACTACTCACCTGGGGACTACATCAGCTGGGACAGGACTCCAGATCAAAAAGAAGAAGATGGAGCTGATGAAGATTAACACTACTGCCACCACACCAGTCTCATTTGGAGAAAAGCCCATCAGAGAGGTGGAGCCCTTTGTCTTCCTGGGAAGTGTGGTGGATTGACAGGGGCCCACAGACTGAAGCGTCACAGCCAGGATCAGTAAGGCAAGAGCAGCTTTTGTTATACTGAAGAATATCTGGGCATCAAGAAATCTGCACGAGAACAAAACTTTGCATCTTCAACTCTAACGTCAAGTCTGTTCTACTTTATGGATGTGAGACCTGGAGGATGACAAAGACGACGCAGCAGAAGATCCAGACTTTCTTTAACACACAGCTGAGGCGCATCTTTAACATCAGGTGGCTGGAGAAGATCAGGAATGAAGACCTTTTGGAGCGAGTGGGACAGAAACCAGTGGCAGAACAGATTCTGTGGAGGAAGTGGGACTGGATTGGACACATCCTCAGGAAACCAGCATCCAGCATCACACACCAAGTCCTGACCTGGAACCCGCAGGGGAAGAGAAAGAGAGGCCGGCCTCGAAACAGCTGGGGACGAGAGACTGAGGCGGAGCTAAAACAGCAGAGAAGCAACTGGAGGGGAGTAGAGAGAGCAGCCCAGAACCGAGTGCAATGGCGAGGGTCATCGATAGCCTATGCTCCATGGCGAGCTATGGGTTTAACTAATTACTAATTACTGATTTACAGGTACAGGAGCAGAGTCAGTGTCCAGTGTCAGTAGATTAGGAACATTCAACAGTTTGTAAAACAGGAAAAAAATGAAACAGCTTTTATTGTGTACTAATTTATTGTATTTAGTTCAGTAAATACCATATTTGCATTATGTCTTATATTTATTTACGGCTCTTTTTTTAAACAGGAAAGGTCCATAGATTAGCTTGATCTCCTGTTTTAACATTCAAGCACATCCTGGTCTTCAGAAGAATTGGTGATGAAGTTACGAGAGAACAGCATCTGCTCCAGGAGGAAGTTCAACGTTATTAATGATCTGAGCACTATGAGCTATAAGCAGCCTGGGAATTGGGAATACTAGATGGCTAATAAATTATGTGGGCCTTTTTTCTAAATCTCATAGTGTCAGTCATTTTTTACACATTTCAACACTTTTAGCATATTTTACTATGATTTTTTTTATTTCAAATTAGTTATTTCAAATACTTGTAGTTTTTTAAGCTATCCATTTAATCTTATCCAATCCAATAAGTCTTTGAATTTATTTTTTAAACCTTTATACAGTTCCCATTGAATCAATGAGATTTGTTCTGAGAAGTGCAGTTTAAATACAGCGTCACTGCTCGATGCCTTGATAGTATCATAGAAACTGGCTCAGACTTTTTTCTGTTAAACTGCTGTGAGGGACTGTATGTTGCTTTGAATGAGACACCCCACAATATTTTTGTAATTTGTTTTGGCATCTTATTTGATCTGCAGATTATAATGGAGTTCTGATCTGTAAGTACAAACATGTTGTGGCACCTTTTACCCACATGGTGTCATTTTTGCTCTGATTGTGAGCTATGGAATACAGGTACATCTCAAAAAATTAGAATATCATGAGAAAGTTCAATATTTTTGTCACTCATTTCAGAAAGTGAAACCCATATATTGTATAGATTCATTGCACAGACAGTGATATATTTCAAGAGTTTATTTTAATTTTAATGATTATGGCTTACAGCCCCTGAAAACTCCAAATTCAGTTTCTCAAAAAATTAGAATATTACATCAAATTTATTTTATGTAAACTTCTAAAGAGATGTGATGGTGTTAAGGGTGCTAAAACTTAACTCCCATTGGCACTTATGTGAACCATGTGACTCCAGCAACATCTCCTTATTTACAGAGGTGGATAGAATAGCTAAAATATGTACTCAAGTAAAAGTAGCTTTACCTTATATGTTCAGCTTGCTTACATACAAGAGTAGTCCCCAAAAAACTCTTTCAATAAGAAAGTATTAGTGTGTAAGACCGTCACTCTTGCTTTATTTTTTTCATCTACATTTAACTGTTTTAATGTTTGCAACTCATTTTTTTTTAATTTCACAGCTTTGCAATTTGACAAGTGTTTTCTGTTTCAAAAACTAAAACATGAACTACCTACATGTGCCCTCTATTATAGTAAAATCATATGTAGAAACAGTCAGTATTCACTGAGCCAGAATATACAAGCAATTAGAAAATAATTTCACACAATGAGAAAAACTCTGCTCCCATTTATTTAGAATCAGTGAAACAGAGATACTGAAAGAGTACAGTCACATGTACTTGAGTAAAAGCATCAGGATTTCTTTCTAATTGTTTTTCTTTTTTGGTTCAGTGAATACTTATTACTGTTATTTTGTTAATTAAATTTAGCATATCAAGTAATTTTGAGGGATCACTGGTTTACTCCATTTTCTTTAAATAACTTCCTGAGTTGGATCTGCTGAATACGGATAGTTACTATGGTTAGACATGATCTCAAAATAAGTTTACATTAATATTAAGAAAAATTTAATCACACATTTAAAGGGTTGGTCTGGCCATTGGTCGAACCTCGGATTTAGAAGGAGCGATGTGGTTTTCGTCCTGGCCGTGGCACATCAGACCTCTTTACCATCTTGAGAATCCTCGAGGGTTCATGGGAGTTTGCCCAACCAGTTTACATGTGTTTTGTGGACTTGGAGAAGGCATTCGACCGCATCCCTTGTAGTTTTTTGTGGGGGGGTGCTTCGGGAGTATGGGGTATCAGCCTTGTTGTTGCGAGCTATCCGGGCTCTATATGACCATTGTGAGATTTTGGTTCGTATTGCCAACACTCGGTCGGACTCATTCCCAGTGAGAGTTGGATTCCGTCAGGGCTGCCCTTTGTCACCAATCCTGTTCATAATTTTTATGGACAGGATTTCTAGGTGCAGCCAGGGAATGGAGGGTGTCATGATTGGTGACCACAGGATCTCATCTCTGTTGTTTGCAGATGATGTTGTCCTGTTGGCTTCATCCAGCAATGACCTACAGGTCTTACTGGGATGGTTTGCTGCTGAGTTTGAAGCAGCTGGGATGAGAATCAGCACCTCCAAGTCTGAGTCCCTGGTCCTCAGCTGGAAAAAGGTGGATTGTCCTCTCCAGGTTGGGGACAGGCTCCTGCCCTAAGTGGAGAAGTTTAAGTATCTCAGGGTCTTATTCACGAGTGAAAGGAGAATGGAGCGAGAGATTGACAGATGGATCGGAGCAGCATCTGCAGTGATGCGGATGTTGTACCAGTCTGTTGTGGTGAAGAGGGAGCTGAGTTCTCAGGCAAAGCTGTCGATTTACCAGTCAACCTACATTCCTACCCTCACCTATGGTCATGAGCTTTGGGTATTGACCAAAAGAATGAGATCAGGGATACAAGTGGCTGAAATGAGCTTTCTATGTAGGATTGCTGGACTTACCCTTAGAGATAGGGTGAGGAGCTCAGTCACCCGGGAGAGGCTCAGAGTAGAACCGCTGTTCCTCCACATTGAAAGGAACCAGTTGAGGTGGTTTGGGCATCTGATCAGGATGCCTCCTGGACACCGCCCACTTGAGGTGTGTTGGGCACGTCCCACTGGGAGGAGACCCCGGGGCAGACCCAGGACTCGCTGGAGAGTCTATGTCTCCCAGCTGGTCTGGGAACGTCTTGGTATCCTCTCAGAAGAGCTAGAGCAGGTGGCTGGGGAGAGGGGAGTCTGGGCTTCTCTGCTTGAACTGCTGCCTCCGACTAGGATCTTCGGAAAAGCAATAGAAGATGGATGGATGGATTAATTTTAAGGGTTTCAGTGACACTGTATGACCTACAGCACACATCAAACCATCTCAGAATTAAATGAAATAAATATGGTTGCATTTTCTAAAAGTTCCTTATTTTTAAACTCAAGTTGAACAAGAATTTACATGATTTTATATCACTTATTTTAAATGTTGGATCCTTTTTCCTCAGCCACCCCTCCTCTTAGTAACTCAGAGAAGGCAGAAAGCTTCAGAATCAGAATCAGAATCAGAATCAGGTTTATTGCCATTGTTCATGTAGTACACAAACTAGGAATTTGTCTCGGTACAATGCTGCAACATTAAACATGATAAGATAAGAGAAATAAACTATACATGTAATAAAGTGTAGGATAAGATTAAGTGATACTGGTCAACAGTTAAAATATATATTAGCCAGCAGCAGATACTGTGGAGAACTATATAGTGCAGTCGGTAATGCAGGAAGAAAACAGTGATGATTGACATGAGTCTGGTTGAGCTGCTGTACATGGTGCACGAGAGTCACTTAGTGTTCAGCAGTCTAATGGCAGAGGGGAAGAAGCTGTTCATGTGACGGGAGGTTTTAGTCTGGATGGACCGAAGTCTTCTACCAGAGGGGAGGGGGGCAAACAGTACGTGACCAGGGTGTGAGGGATCGGCTATGATCCGGCCAGCACGCCTCCGGGTCCTGGAGATGTACAGATCCTGGAGAGATGGGAGCTTGCAGCCGATCACCTTCTCAGCAGTGCGCACGACGCGCTGCAGCCTTAGTCTGTCCCTGGCAGTGGCTCCTGCGTACCACACGGTTATGGAGGTGGTGAGGATGGACTCGATGATGGCTGTGTAGAACTGCACTAACATCTTGGTGGGTAGCTTGAGCTTCCTCAGCTGCCGCAGGAAGAACATCCTCTGCTGGGCTTTTTTGATGAGTGAGCTGATGGTCAGCTCCCATTTGAGGTCCCTGGTGATGGTAGTGCCTAGGAAGCGGAAGGAATCAGCAGTGGTGATGGGAGAGCCTGAGAGGGTGAGGGGGGGGCAGAGGAGTAGTGACTTTCCTGAAGTCTACAATCATCTCCACTGTCTTCAGAACGTTCAGCTGCAGGTTGTTATTGCTGCACCAGGACGCCAGCTGGGCCACCTCTCTCCTGTAGGCGGACTCGTCGCCGTTGGAGATGAGCCCGATGAGGGTGGTGTCGTCCGCAAACTTGATCAACTTGACAGACTGGTGGCTGGAGGTGCAGGAGTTGGTGTAAAGGGAGAAGAGTAGGGGGGAAAGTACACAGCCCTGGGGTGATCCGGTGCTGATGCTAGTATAGTCTGAGACAGTCTTTCCCAGCCGCACATGCTGCCTCCGGTCCGTCAGGAAGTCGATGATCCACCTGCAGAGGGAGTCAGGCACGTTGAGCAGGGACAGCTTGTCCCGGAGCAGAGCGGGGCGGATGGTGTTGAATGCGGAGCTGAAGTCCACAAACAGGATCCTGGCGTAGGTTCCCGGGGAGTCCAGGTGCTGCAGGATGGAGTGGAGGGCCAGGTTGACTGCATCGTCTACAGACCTGTTGGCTCGGTAGGCAAACTGCAGCGGGTCCAGGAGAGGGGTGGTGATGGACTTGAGGTGGGACAGGACCAGGCGCTCAAAGGACTTCATGACTACAGAGGTGAGCGCTACAGGTCTGTAGTCATTAAGTCCAGTGATCCGTGGCTTCTTGGGGACAGGGATGATGGTGGAGGATTTGAGGCAGGATGGCACGTGGCATAACTTAAGGGAGGTGTTAAAAATGTCTGTGAATACAGGAACCAGCTGTTTCGCACAGAGTCTCAGGGTGGAGGGAGACATGCCGTCTGGGCCGGGGGCCTTGCGCGGGTTCAGTCTGGAGAACTGTTTGAGCACATCCTGCTCACTGATGATAAGGGGAGTGGGGGAGGTGGGGGGGGGTGCCTTAAATGAAGTAGGGAATGTGGAGGCTGTGGAGCTGGAGGGAGGGGGGGAGTTGGACACAGATGACGAGGTGTCAAAACGGGCATAGTGTTGGGACAGTCTCTGACAAAGGGCTTTGTCATCCTGACCTTTAGGAGCCTGAGGCCGATAGTTGGTGATCTGCCTCAGTCCTCTCCACACGGAAGCCGAATCATTAGCAGTGAACTGCTGCTGGAGTCTCTCTGAGTATAGAGATTTAGCCCTCTTCAGCTCTCTGTTAAACCGGTATTTAACCTCCCTGTAGCAGTCCCTGTCTCCACTTTTCAGCGCTGCTTCCTTCTCCTTCCTGATCTGTCTGAGCTTAGCTGTGAACCAGGGTTTGTCATTAGAGTAACTCACCCTGGTGCGTGATGGAAGAATGTTCTCTTCACAAAAGTGGATATATGAGTTCACAGTGTCCGTGTACTCATCCAGATCATGCGTGGCTCCTTTAAGCATGCCCCAGTCAGATATTTCCATGCACGTTTCCAGCTTCTCCTCAGCATCACTGGTCCGTATCTTCGTAGTGCTCACAACAGGTTTAGTGAGCTTCAATCTCTGTCTGTATGTGGGAATGAGGTGAACCATCACGTGATCAGATAATCCCAGCGCAGCTCGAGGGACAGCGCGATATGCGTCTTTCACTGTGGTGTAACAGTGATCCAGTGTGTTTAATCCTCTGGTGGGGCATTTAATAAACTGTTTGTAGCGGGGGAGATCGTGGCTCAGATTGCACTGATTAAAGTCGCCAGCCACAATAATCAGCGAGTCTGGAAAACTCCGCTCTGTGTGTTGAATGTGATCCGCGAGCACGCGCTGAGCTTCGCGCGTGTCCGCGTCGGGAGGGGCGTACACAGCGATCATTATGAAAGAAGCAAACTCCCGCGGGGAATAGAAGGGCTTGCAATTGATAACAAGAAATTCCAAGGCAGGAGAACAGTGTTTGGAAATTACCGTTACATCAGAGCACCAGCTACAGTTGATGTAGAAGCAGACACCGCCTCCTGTGGTCTTGCCGGAAAGCTCTGTGTCACGATCAGCACGGAAGAGCTGGAAGCCGTCGAGGCGCAGCGCGCTGTCCGGTATATTTTCCCGGAGCCAGGTCTCAGTAAAGCAGAGGACAGCTGAGGAGGCGAGGTCCTTAAAACGCATCAGCAGTCTCAGTTCATCCACCTTGTTAGAGAGAGAGTTGGTATTGGACAGAAATATGCCAGGCAGCGCCGTTCGCGAGCCTCTCCTGCGAAGTCGTACGAGAGCGCCCGCTCGTCTTCCTCTCTTCCGCCGTCTCACATTCCGAGCCAAACAATAAACCAGATCGGCGGCAGGGGCTAGAAAAACTGGGAGGAGGTCCGTGGGGGTCAAAGTCCTGATATTTAAAAGTTCTTCACGGGTATAAGTACAAGCAGACACACAATTGACAAACAAAAACAAACAAAGAGCGCAGCGAAGCACCATGTCGACCGCTGTCGGCGCCATCTTGGATCGAAATCATTTCAAAATTATGTCTTCTTTGATGCTAAATAGCCAATATTGGCACAAGTTACTGACCTTTGTCCACTTTCTGACTCTACTGAACTTTGTGTAGAAGAAACATGTCTGACAGAAAGCCTCTGGTTCTTGAAAGCTCAGTGTCCTGACAGCAGGATCACCTCCTCCTGGGCTGCTACACCTCCAACACCTGAATGGAGGCTCTGCTGTTAATCTCTGCTAATCTGTTGCCCTGGGCATGACGCCTCTTCTCATACATGACATCATTATTATTATTTTTACAAACCTGGCGTGTGGCTGCTGGACATCACTTTGAATTAACCACTTCCTCTTCTTTTAGATTTCATTGGCGATTGGCCCGTACAGGCTTTAACAGGTAAACAGCATGTAATGCAAGAACTGTGGACGTAAAACAGAGTTCTTTCTATCTGTGTTCGACTACTTTTGACTGAGCCTAGGTCCCAGATGTGGGGCACAAAAACCTGAAATAAAAAACTGAATTTTTATGACAAATAGTGCAACTGAACTCTGATAATGAATTAGGGAGCCAAATTTTTCAAGTAAATGAAATACAGTTTCAATTTTATTGCAATACACATTCAAACCAGTAGATTCAATTTCAAATTAGGCAATTCAGATTCAAATTTTAAAAGCAATTATTCAAACTAATTAATTCAGGTTCAAATTCAGTTATTTAAATTCAAATAATTAAAATTCAAATTCAGTTCCTGCTGGCTCAAGCCTTATTCCACGCACCCCTTTCACACAATTAAACAGTGTCATATACACATGATTACAGTTACTTCAGTACATTGATTTTACACTGGTCTTCCCAGTACATTTAATACAATACTGCAAATGCATGCGTTTCATTAATATATGCATTTTACTGTGCTCTGTCCTACCAGTGTCTGTCCATTTTGCTGTTGTAAGAGGTAATTTTGAGACAACAGGCAGTTCTTTATTTAAGAAGTAATTTTCATGATTATTCAAATTGATTAGTTTAAATGTTATACTTAAACATTTTAATGAATAATTTAGGTTTGTTTATCCTGTTTTTTCTCTTTTGTGGTGTTAGTCTGGCAAGAGAAAGTACACAGAATGGAAAAGACTTTTATTGTGAAGGAAGAGTGACGGAAGTCAAGTGAGGTGGATGTATGGTAAAAAGAACGGTGGATATTGGATATGGCTGGATATTAAAGTTATGGGAAGAGCTCAAATGCTCTCGTTCTTGTGGCAGAAGTAAGAACCTTCAGCTATTACCCACGCAAGCTTACACTGTTGTTGTGACTGAAATGCTTTTGATGACCTTCAAATTGACCCCTTGGTCTCTCCTGTGTGGGGTGAACTGGGCAGCCTGTATTTTTATCACATGGCTGAAACTGTTGGGCATGATGGTTCTCTGGCCAATGCCTCCGGTTGTCACGGCCACATCGTGAGGCCTCTTGACACCGTCTATCCATGGTTCTTCCTGTGACTGACAAAGCACACTACTCCACTCTTGGGTTTGAGTGTGAAAGAGTCCAGGATCTCAAAGGTCTGTCCTGGGACGAGGTTGAAATCAAACCTCTGCAGCAGCTTGGCCATTACTACCTTCGCCTCCATCTGCAAACACCACCACACCACCCACTGAGTTCAGTTTCTGATCAGGTATGCCATTCGACTTCTTTAATTATACTGACCTGAGCAAAGTTCTGTCCAAGACAGGAGCGGGGGCCAAGAGCAAAGGGGTAGTAGCAGTAATAAGGCCTTGTGAAAGAGATAAGAAGAAGCTCAAAACACTGACATGAGGTCCAAACTAAAACCTGTTATTTTCTGAAGAATTTGAGTCCTTACTTGGGAGCGTCTGGGTGAAATCTGTCTGGATCAAACGTGAGAGGGTCCTTGAAGAATTTGTCCATTCTACCAGTCACATAAGAGCTGAACTGAAAATCAAATTTATTTGATATTTTTATAGTTGTGAATAACTCTTGATTGTTGTGTTTTCATGTGTTTCTTTTTATGTAAAATACAATACTTCATATATTTTCTTTGTAACTAGACATACAGTATATGCCAAATGTAGTAACTTACTATAGCACTAAATCCTCCAGGAATACGGATGCCATCAATGACAACATCTTCCAGAATATCACGGGACGTGCCTGGAGCTGTTGGGTAAAGTCTCAGAGTCTCTTTGAGCACCTGGGGGAAGGTCACAGTTTTGAAAAATAAGTTACTCTTCTTGTGTAGGTAACAAAATATAATACAGAGAAACAAATCAGGAAAGCACTTTGTCCCAGTTTGGCATGTATGTGGAGGGAGACAGTAAAATGATGGTTTGATCTGTTTGAAATCTCTTCCAATAGTCATAAGTAGATGAATTGGAGGAATGTCTATGGTCGGGTAAAGAGAGAAAAGAGATAGTGGCTCTTTAAAAAAAAAGCTGTCAGACAGAGTTCTGTGCCAGATCGCTGGGGAAGGAAAGAAGATAAGGAGAAGGAGCAGAGAGACAGGAATTTTTCATCAAGATTCACAATCTCAGCCCCTTAAGGACGAGATTGGAAGGACCAAGGGGTCGTTTTGCCACTCTTGGAGAATAAGATCTATGGCCAAGAAGAAGGAAGAAAATACTGGGTCAAAGCTTAGGTTTATTCATGGAAAGAATGACACTGAATTTCAACAAGCTAAAGCTCAAATTTCCTTTACTGAAGACTATTCCAGTATTCATGACGAGAGTGGTATAACCCCAAAAGTCACAAGCAGCGCTGTTCATCAACTTTCCATTGAGTTGTGAATTAAATTTGGGGACAAAGAATCTCCTGGGACTCCATGTCTACAAAGGTATTGAAGCTGAAAAGACCTTGACCCTGGTGCGTGAGTGGCTGGTCTCTGACTTGTAGCCAAACCTCAACAGGAAAGAAAAAACAGTGAAGTTGCCAACCATCTTTCTCTTCTCCTTATAAAAATTATCTAGCCCACCCCACTTCAGATTGATTGGTAAAGTAATTTCAAGTTATTTTACTCTTTTATACTCATGAAGTCAAAGTTGGTATGTGATTGATTTAATGCTCATTCTAACTGTAAAAAAGTTAAGTTGTTGAGTGCATAAAATCTATAGAGTTGTCAAGTGTATACTATGCTATATCGGAGGAAGCAGGACAGGCACTTGGATGAAGGTAGTTAAGAGTAGCTAGACAAATACCTAGGCAGCTGTGGCATATTTAAAATACTGCAAAAAATACTCTCCTGTATAGCTCTTGTTCAAATAATGAGCATATTGCTTCAGCCTCAAGGAAGATGGGTTAATGCTAATTAAAAAAAAAAAAAAAATCAATCTATGATGGAAAATTGGCCCCGCCCACCAGCAGGGCCATCTCTCTCGGGGTGGAGGTGCGCCGGGCCTGGTCACCAGGCCGTCCCTTGGCCTCCCTCCTAGGGCAGGTGCCTGGCTGTCCTGGGGTTTAGTGGCCTCAGGACATCCTCTGCAGGGGCTGTGGGTGGCCCAGAGATGGGGCGTGTTGTCTTGCTTGCTCACGGCCCCAGGGGGCATTGCTGCAGCCTGTTACCCTCTCTCTTTTTTTGTATGTTTCCTTGCAAACCACGCACACTCTCTACACTAGGCCTATTTAATTAGCGGCCCGCGGGTCACATGCAACCCAGAAACAACCTCCGAGTGGCCCCCGGGCCCAGGCCATGCTAAGGAAATATAAATTCAAGAAAAAAGTATGAAGGAATGAGAGCTACATGGGGAATGATGGTCCGCAACCGCGCACACGAACAACACGTGTGACCGTCATCCACGCGGAGCTCAGAGGCGCCCTGCCTGCGTGACAGTTCCAGTCAGAGAGAGGCAGAGCAAACCTTCCAGGCAGCGCGTCTCCCTAGTGTTGCTGGTCAAGAGAAGCATGAGCTTATTAAAGTACTTTAAACACGGAAAAAGTCAGAAGCGGTACGTAAGCAGTGAAAGCATTTATGGTGGTTTTAACCCGCTGGTAACGGGAACGTGGTTAGACTTCATATGCAGGGAAAAAGGCAAGAGTGACTGAATCGCTGAGGATTTACTTCACCAGCCATTACAATAATTTATGTTCATTATTATGTACCTGGCAAGTTAAGATGACCGAAATTCACGAAGTCACTGACTTTAATCCATCAGCAGCCTTGAGACAAAGTAAACGTGCCAACATTTGGATTTCAAAATAAGGGAGGCTTTTCCTGCTGTCTGGTTGGTGAGGAGATTATGTCCACAAACCCGGAATGAGGCACAGAGAACAGTGTCCTCTTTGAACACAAACTTTATTGCATGTGGTTCAGTAATATACCGTACACATCCACCATCATACTGAGCCAGCTGGGAAGAGGCCCTAAGATGGTGGCTCTCCCTTATATGTGGTTTGGTGTGATGACGTCTCCCTTATATGTGGTTCGGCGTGATGACCGGCTGTGTCATCACGCTGATCCTGATTAACTCCTCGAGGTATCCTAAAACCACATTCATTCCCCCCTGAAAAAAAAAATCAAAAAACAGAACTCTTTAATTATCATAACCCTCCCCAGTTTGGCATAAACAACAATATAACAACAATGTTAACTAGGGTTAGAGGGTGGACCACCACTCAACCCGACACAGCTGAGTGGGTTGCTCAGTGTTCGCCAGTTGCGCTCCTATCTAAACAGTCCCTTTTTTTCTTACAGTCTTCCATGGGAAAGGTAGTTCAATTCAATTTTTATACTGCGCCACATCACAACAGAGGCCGTCTCATGGCACCAGAGTGCAGAGAAAAACCCCACAGTCTCAGAAAAACCCAGCAATCAGACAATCCCCTAAGAGCAAGCACTAAGCGACAGTGGAGAGGAAAAACTTCCATTTGGCAGGAAGAAATCTCTAGCAGAACCAGGCTCAGGGAGGGGCAGTCATCTGCTGCGACTGGCTGGGGGTGAGGGGATAGGGAGGATGGAGAGGGCAGACATAAGAACAGAACAGTATGGTGCCAAGTACATTATTGGAGGTCAACCAGCAGTATGGATCAAATAACAACAGAACAAAAGTGGGGATAAAAGACACAAAATCCCTCCTTAAACGTAAACTATATTAAAAAAGAAGGATTTTACCCTGTTCTTAAAAACAGAGACCGAGTCTGACTCCCAGACCCAGAGTGGTAACTGGTTCCAGAAAGAAGGAGCTTGGTAGCAGAAGGTTCTGCTGGAGGGGTTTTGTAGCAGGCCCGTGGCGGCCACCTCCCTGGAGCTGTTGGCCCCCCGAAGCCAATCCTCATGACGCCAGAGCCCGGGTCCCACACTGTGACAGCCAACTCCCGTGAAGCCCCGCTACCTGGAGCCACCACCCGGACAGGACACGCCATAGTCTGTTCAGGTGCCGAACCGAATCGTCCATCAGCTAAAAGCATGTTGTCCTCACTGGTGCCCGTTGTTTCGCTGGCTGCGGCCCGGTCAGTCACCGTCCCGGTCTCCCCCCGGTGCAAACCCAAACTCAGTCCATGACGTGGAGCGGTGCCTTACTTTGTTTGCTGTACCACTGCGTTTTTGGCAGCTCCGTGCTCACCTTTGGTCTGGCGCCTTCGTTACACTGTGGCAATACAGCAGTCACCGTTGTCGCAGCGGACCGTTCACCCATCGCCAGCCAAAACATCAACATGAGTACTGAAAGTGTCCAGTGCCTCCCTGGTGTTGCTCGTTGAAACAGACCCTCCACCTGCTAACTCAGTCACTCCTCCTACAGCCGGCCGAGTGCGGGTACTGAAGCCGTCTGGTTCCTCCACTGACCTGCTCTCCTCCCAAGAGCATGAAGTGTGCGCTTCGGTGTCAGTCGCTGAAGCAGACTCTTCACCCGTCTGCTCGGTCGTAGCCTCTGTGCGATGTTTGCTTTCCATGTCGTGTTCACCCACTATGCTGTGGTCACTCTCCGTACAGAATTCTCCCTTTTCACTACACTCACTCTCTGTGCTGTGCTCTTCGGCTGGCTTGTTGTTCTTGATGGGCACGGGCTCCCTCTCCTGTGGCTCCAGTTCCACCGTGTTAGCTAGCGTGTAGCTTGTAGCGTGTAGCTTCTGTATTTGGCACCCATTTAGCTCCATGGCTAACTTCTCCGTTGCTACTAGCTGGGACGTTAGCTCCCCCGTGCTAGCTAGCGTTGTGTCTTTTGGCGCCATTAGCATCTCAACCCACAGCTTCGTGCTACGTGTGTGTTCAGCAAAGGAGCTAGTAAGAATTTCAACAGCATCCATTTTTGACTCTGTCTCCCCTAACTTGTGGAAAATTCTCTGGCCTTCTACGCCGAGTTTGCGAACAAGAAGTGCTTGTTACCTTACTTTGTCGAGTTTACCCAGGCCCAACACTGCAATGTACGTCTCGAACGCGGCCAGCCAATGAGGCCACCGGACTGCTGGTTCTCCTGGGTACTCAAGAAACGGCTGTAGTGGTGTTCCACACACCTCCATGAGTTAATTCTCAGTCGCCAAATGCTATGTCCACAAACTTGGAATGGGGCACAGAGAGTGGTGTCCTCTTTGAACACGAGCTTTATTACATGTCGTTCAATAATATACAGTACACATCTACCATCATACTGAGCTAGCCGGGAAGAGGCCCTAAGATGGTGGCTGTCCCTTATATGTGGTTCGGCGTGATGATGCAGCCAGCTGGTGATGTCATCACGCTGATGCCGATTAACCCCTTGTGATATCCCAATACCACAGAGATTTCTAAAAAACTATAAATATATACAAATATTTTAACAGAAATAACTGAATCTTTGGTCATTTAAGTTAATTTATTTCATTAAATGTAATTTTATAAATATTTTTTCTTTGAAATCAGAGTTAAATTATTGATCTGTTCTGGCTCTGCAAAATTATGGTCAAAAGTGTAAATTATATAAGGTAAAAAAAAGTCAAATTTTTACCACAATCTGCTTCAAATTTATAAAAAAAACCAACAGTAATTTTATTTAAAAATAGACAAAAATTAGCCATAAAATAATCCACAAATGTATAATAAAGTCTCAGATGTACAAGAAAAGTCAATTTTACAAGAGGAGATTACAAATTTGAGGAAAACGGTTTCAAATTTAGATAAATTTATAAGAAAAGTAGAAAATTATAAGAAAATTGTTATAAATTTTGGAGACAAACCTCAAACCTTCAAGACTGAAGTCATTACTCAAGTTTTTAAGTGGGTGCTGTTTGCATCCTTAACTCTGATAGAAATTTTTGGTTGACTGATATGTGTTTGTAATGGAATGTGTAGTTATAAAAAGAGGTTCCTACTCACATGTGGTGATAGGAAACAAAACAAACCACAATGGTGGATGTGCAATGTTTGTTAATGTTATCAATCTTTTCTGCAGGAGTTTGTGCACTGAAGTGTTTGACAGTTCATTGTTTTTATTCAGCGAAATGCATTTTGTGATGTGCCAAAGTCAGTTATTACCAGGATGTAGTATATTTGATTTCAAAATGGAAACAAATGTTCATACTACTGAGATTGAGATTGAGATTCAACTTTATTGTTATTACACATGTATGAATACAAGGTAACGAAACGTGACTTGGCATTTGGGCACGCTCTGCAGAGCGCATCCAAGGCCGGGGCAGCCGCTAGGCGCCAGTCATAAAGAAGAAAGGAAAAAAAAGAAAAAGAGAAGGATATGACACAGTAGGCGAGAGAAAAAAATATGTTTTATCAAATTGACGCTTAATGAGTAAGCGGAATTTTGATTGCAGGCAAAAAAAACCTCAATGCATATTTAGCAGACATTTAGTAGACAGATCACACAGCAGAGGGAGAGCAGTGTGTGTATATCGTATGCATGTAGTGTTGTATGCATTGTGTAGTGTAAATGTAACAGTTGTTAGTGAGCAGCAGAGGGCGCCTCCTGGCAGTGGATAGATGTTTTAATCATGTGACTTATAAACAAGTCCAGAGTCCAGAGTCTATCTCTCTCTCTCTCTTGCTTGCAGAAGGCACATGGGCATTGTCCTTGAGGGTCCAATCCGCTGACGACAAACAACTGATTGTTGAATGTTTGGGTAGAAGAGCCGGTCCTTCCGCTTATCTCAGTCAGGAGGAATGTAAACACGGGGCAAACAAGGTCAAATCAAATCAAATCAGATCAGCACAGTGCACTCAGAGAATAGAATTTGTCCTCACCCGTGTAATTCTGTGCTTCATTATATATGCAGGCTTAAACTGTTTTTCCATAGAGAGCACAGGGCTTCAGATGTATTCCTTCACTGAATCACTGTCATTCAGTTCACCGTTTGCCGCTACTCGTGCTCTCCCCAACTGGTCGAATTTGATGAAGGAGCTTGCCGGGTCCGCTTTGATCAGCTCTCTCACTTTCCTTCAATTTCTGATGCATCAGGGAACTCCACAGCCAAAAATAGAAGTCCTGAGATCATAACCAATAATGTTTCCATAGATGCATGAATTTCAATGTCCATGAGTCTCCTCGTAGGTTCCAATTCTTGGGCTCCCCCTTGGCCCAATTCTTGTTGACCATAATTTCCGTTTAGATTAAGATTCAGCAGAAGAAGAGCGACTAAACACAGACAAAAACGCAACGCAACATTGCAAAAGCTGGGAATAGATCAGGAAGGCAGGGGAGGAGGGAAGAAAAATGCGACTGCTCTCTCTCAAGGCAAGACAGTGCACATTGAGTTTTTATGCACTTTGAGATATGGCTGAGTAAGATGTGACCAAAATGGTTATTGTCACGTTCTCCCTGTGCGCTTTTACGCAGCGCACTGAGGAGTAGAAGGAAGGACGGATTTAGGCACAGGGTCACACCACAAACACATTTATTAACAAAAAAAGCAAACAGTTCCAAAAGAGTAGACATACAAAAAACGGTAACAGGGTACACTAAATGGCTTCATGACGGGCCGTGAAGCAGGCAGACCACAGTGTACAGTGGCAGAGAATAAACAGTTCAAAAACAAGGCTGACATACAAAAAGGTGAAAGGGTTCACTTACTGACTCACACGATGGGACGTGCAGCGGGCAGACCACAGTGAACAGTGGCACAACACAAACGTTAGACAATACAGTAGTCCAGCAATGCTTGACTGGCAAAGAGCTGCTTAAGTACAAGCATTGCTGGCAACAAAAGATTGGGTGCACCTGGGCAAAGTGCAGGAAACGCAATTACTGGAGTGGAACCAGCTGGCTGTCATGAGAGAGGGGGCGTGGTCAGACCGACAAGTGCCAGACAGTGCCCACACGAGTGTGGGCCAAAGGAGGCTGCCTCACAGCTGCCGGCCAGAATGCAGTTGCTACAGGTAGGGAAATAAACAAGCGGAAATTAGAAACTACAAGAAACTCAAAAGATAACATAATACATAACTACACAGATAAACCTGAGCCACAGCGGGTCAGAACCGAGCCCGAAGAACAACCCGGCTCGGTTCATGACAGAGCCCCCCCCCCCCACCCAAGGGGTGGACTCCAGACAACCACGGTAACATCAGTAAAGAAAGCCCCCTGCCCTGCCCCCCCTTCAGGAACAACAACTAACGAACCCGGAGGGAGGTAGGGGAACAGGCAAGGAGGGAACAAAATACACCCCGCCCAGGGCCCACAATAGAAAACACACTTAACCCCCCCTCCCCCCAAGTCCAAAGGCGTGGAGGCTCAGGAGGCCGCCCAGAGTCCCAGGTCCAGGAGACAGTCTGGCGAATAGAGTCTGGTGGCCTGCCGGAAAACACCTGACCCAGAGGGTCAGTCCTTCCGGCGGTCGGCCAGCGCTGTTGAGCCACCAGGACCGGAGGGGTGAAGAAGGAGACGGCCTTCCCACCGGGAGGCTCGCTGGTGGGTGACCGGACCGTAGGAAGGGAACCCCCACGGCATCAGACAGGGAGGAGGAGGGGCCACAACAGCATCAGGCTGGGGAGTGGAGGCCCCAGCGTCCTCAGGCTAACCAGCAGCACCCTCGGCGGTTCCAGCTTGGGACACAGCTGCACCCACGGTGGACTCTGGCCAGAGCTCAGTGGCACCCGCGGTGGACCCCAGCTGGAGCTCTGCGGCACCCACGGTGGACTCCAGCCGGAGCTCTGCAGCACCCGTGGTAGACTCTGGCCGGAACTCTGCGGCACCCGCGGTGGACTCCGGCTGGAGTTCTGCAGCACCCCCGGTGGACTCCGATCGGGCCAACACTGCACCCCCGGTGGACCCCGACCGGACCAACGCTTCACCCTCGGTGGACTCTGGGCTGGAGTGTGCCGCCCATGACGGGTCCATGCAGGAGCGCAGCACCCACGTCGGGCTAACACTGGGTTGCAGCCCCCACGAGGGTCCCAGACCGGAACCCCGAACCCACGGAGACTCAGCCTGTGGAGTGACCCACACAACGGCTTCAGGCAGCAGGGGAGGCAGACCTGCAATGTCGTCAGACAGAGAGACCGGACCCACAGAGACCCCTGGTGATGTTGAATCTTCTCCGGTGGCCCTAAGAGGAAGCTCAGGGGCAACAGAGGGAGGAGAGTGGTTTGGGTCGCCGGCAGTGGCGGAGCCCAGCGAGGGGAGTTCAGATGCAGCTGAGGGCTGCACCTGACTCTCTTCCCCTAGAGCCAGGCAAGATCTGTCCAACACAGACATAAGGAAAATGAGAGAGAAAACTTGCCTGAGCTCGAGCTCCACCTCCGCCCAGGACTCCATTGATCCTGGTGATGAAGACTCGGGCCCAGCCTCTAGGAGGTCTAGCTCTGGCTCCCATTCTGCTGCGATCATCTCCGCAGCTGGAAAGATGGTAGTGGCAGTCCCAATGTCCTCAGGTGAAATACCCCTTGCTGGAGATGAATCCAGCACGGAAGCTGCGGGTTGGCTCCGTGGACTTCGGAGCAGGATCCTCCAGGGCCCCAGGCTCCTCCGTCATCTGGCAGCTTAGTTCCAGGGCCGGCGGACAATCAGGGAAGATTGAAGGAGACATGGCGAGGACAGAAAGAGAGTTAACATTTGCAGCTGGGGGAGAGGACCCAGCGGACTGCTGAGACTGGGCCTCTCCCTCGGGAGACAGACAAGATTCATCGTTATTTAATTGAATGGAATGAAAAAACACTTGTCTGTCATCCTGGTGTCTGGTGTTAACAGCTGCAGGGTAGACAGTCATTCCTCTCTGTGTCAACGGTGATTTGGGCCCCTTCGAAGGATTGCGGAGGAGCCGTCTCCACGACGACGGAGGAGGGCGTAGCCGGAGCAAGCCTGGAGGATCTCTTGACAGCGGGAAGACTCGTCGCTGTGACCGGGAGCACTGCAGCGGCAGAGAGCACTGAGCACGAAGACGGCCCTGCAGTGGGAGTGGTCTGAGCCGATGAGGAGGACGTGGCTGTTGAAGAGGAGGAGGTCCTCCTCTCATGTTTGGATGCAGGATGATGCCGTTTCTGGGGAGCTGGAGAGGCACGGCCTGATGCTGGCGAAGAAGGAGAGGGAACAGCTGCAGGCTGTGGAGCACGTCCCCGCTTAGGCTCCGCGACGAACGCCACTCTCCCCACTCCAGGAAACGCCTGCTGGAATGTGCAGACCGAGGCAATCAAGCCTGCGTACTGAGGGTAATCCCAGTGTCCAGATTGCACTTCCAGAATACCCTTGATCCATGGGCTTCGTGGGCCTCATCCATAAAGTCTTGGATAAAGGCCGCCGCCCACTCCTCCTCCACAGTCAGAGTCCTGGATGTCAAATTCCTCCTGCTGATGTGAACGTGGCGTGCTGGAGGCGCCGAGGAGGAAGCCGATGGCAGAGATGGTAGTCGGGGAAGACTGAGCGCGATCTCCCGGGGATGGTAGCGCAGACTGGGACTAATCTCCAGTTGGTTCGCCACTCCACCCCAGCACAACCTCTCGTCCTCATGGGATCTGCATCTCTGAGCCCTCTCACCAGATCCTCAATAACGGAGATGCGCTGCAGCTCCTCCCAACTCCACCTCCTCCCTGCTCCGACATGATTGCCTGTCGGACCCATGATGAAAAAGCTCCCACAGGCAGGTGAGTGAAAAAGAAAACAGTTCAAAAATGAAAAAGTATGTGTGGGTGTAACCCGCTAAATCCTTTTCTGGATGGACTATTCTGTCACGTTCTCCCCGTGCGCTTTTATGCAGTGCACAGAGGAGAAGGAGGGACGGATTTAGACGCAAGGTTACACCACAAACACGTTTATTAACAAAAAGGTAAACAGTTCCAAAAGAGCAGACATATAAAAAACGGTAACAGGGTACACTAAATGGCTTCATGACGGGCCGTGAAGTGGGCAGACCACAGTGTACAGTGGCAGAGAATAAACAGTTCAAAAACAAGGCTGACATACAAAAAGGTGAAAGGGTTCACTTACTGACTCACACGATGGGACGTTCAGTCGGCAGACCACAGTGAACAGTGGCACAACACAAACGTTAGACAATACAGTAGTCCAGCAATGCTTGACTGGCAAAAAGCTGCTTAAGTACAAGCATTGCTGGCAACGAAAGATTGGGTGCACCTGGGTGAAGTCCGGGAAAAGCAATTACTGGAGTAGAACCAGCTGGCTGTCATGAGAGAGGAGGCGTGGTCGGACTGACAAGTGTCAGACAGTGCTCATACGAGTGTAGGCCAAAGGAGGCTGCTTTATAGCTGCCAGCCAGAATGCAGTGGCTACAGGTAGGGAAATAAACAAGGGGACAATAGAAACTACAAGAAACTCAAAAGATAACATAATACTACACAGATAAACCTGAGCCACAGCGGGTCAGAACTGAGCCTGAAGAACAACCCGGCTCGGTTCATGACAGTTATTTAGAGTTTTATTTTTTTCATTCCATTTATTTGTTGTTCAAGAGAAAAAATATTTCTACTACTTCAAGTTCTGCTCAACCCCAGCACTGTTATTGTGTTTTTATGCACGTTTGATGTGCCTCTGTCATGTGCCAAGCACACATTTAAAACCACGACAATGAATAAAAAGTGCATATTTTTCATCATACTGATCTGTGTTGGTTTGACATTTGTCATACGCAACGGATCGCTGAGCATGTGTGGCCCAGTTACATGTCTTGATTTCAAATTGTGGCCCAACTGACTTTGTAATTGAATAGCCCTGCTCTACACACACGTCTGTCTGTTCTCTTTCAGGTGCAGATATCAGGCCTTTGTGGAGATCTTCTCAGAAGCAGCAACTGATTCTTGTGTTTTCTCTTCATTTGTTTTTCTTTCTTTCTCTCCCCCCTCTCCTTCACCCCCACTGCTTCAGACCACTTCCCTCTGCCGCTCCTCCCTGTCAGGTCCAGCAAAAGTAAGACAATATGAATGAATCTTTTTATTTTGGATAGGACAGGTTAAAAGGAACTGAATAATATAGCAAAAGGGGGAAATAAAATCCAACAAGGTCAAATTAGACAATAACTCCTCTGATTATACAGTTCAACAAAAGTTATCCGAAATGGGTGATGGCTGAAGCCGCAGCTTATATTGCCCACCCATATTCCATCCAAGAATTCAAAAGAAAAAACAAAACAAGAGCGATTACAATTCAGAACAAAGCTAAGACAAAATGTGACAAAAAAAAAAAGTAACAGCACAACACAGACTGGATATGACAATCCTTATGTGAGTTTACATGTCGTCTTGTAAATATGTTTGGAGTATTTCTTCCTTTAGTTTTTGTTTAAATTGTCCAAGCGTTGTACATGATTTTAATTCAGGTCCAAAATCGTTCCATAATCTGACTCCTTGCACTGAAACACAGTGTTGCTTGGTGGTAGTTCTCACTGTAGGCTTTTGAAATATACATGTTCCTCTAAAATGATATTGTTTCTCCCTTATTTGGAACAACTTTTGGATATTTGCGGGCAGTGATAAATTCTTCACTTTAAACATTATTATTGCAGTTTTAAAGTCAACCAGATCTTTCAACTTGAGAGCTTTTAGTTTAAGAAAAAGTGGGTTTGTTGGTTCCCTGTAAGCTGCTTTGTTTATTATTCTAATAGCTCTCTTCTGAAGCATAAAGACTGGATATATGTTTGTTTTATATGTATTTCCCCATACTTCAGTACAATATGTCATGTATGGGAGTATTAATGAATAATACAAGGTATATAGTGTGGGTTGATTCAGCAAATATTTCACTCTGTGTAATATTGCAATTGATTTGGATACTTTATCTTTAATATAATTAATATGTGACTTCCAACACAGTTTATTATCAATTATTACTCAAAGAAATTTAGTTTCAGATACCCTTTCAATCTCTACACCATTTACAGAGAGTTTAGGTACTGAGTTGTTGTGATGGTTGTTAAAGACTATAAATTTTGTCTTACTTAAATTGAGCGTTAATTTGTTTGAATCAAACCACAGTTTAAGCTTTCCTAATTCCTTTCCGAGTGTATCCAGAAGTTGTTCCAAATTGTTTCCACTGCATAATAGATTAGTGTCATCGGCAAACAATATTAAGTCCATTTTTTCTGAAACTTTACATATATCATTTATATACATATTGAATAATAATGGCCCCAAAACTGAACCCTGTGGGACTCCACAAGTAACCTTCAGTAACTGTGAGTTTTTGTTGCTAACACATACATACTGATATCTATTCTTTAAGTAACTACTTAACCAGGACAGTGCTACCCCTCTAATACCACAATTTTGTAGTTTCTTTAATAATAAATTATGATCTACTGTATCAAATGCTTTTTTAAGATCCAGGAATACTCCAACTGAATACTCTTTATTTTCAATGGCTGTTGATATTTTTTCTATAAATTCCATTAGAGCAAATGCAGTTGTCCTCTTGTGTCTGAACCCGTATTGCTGCTCACACAATAAATTATTCTTCAGTATGAAGTTGTAAATTCTCTCATAGAATATTTTTTCAAGTATCTTGGAAAATTGCGGCAATAGTGAAATTGGTCTATAGTTTGAGAATTCCCCTCGGTCACCCGTCTTGTATATCAGAATCACTTTAGCTATTTTCATTGCATTGGGAAATATACCTGTTTGGAGAGACAGGTTACAGATATACGTCAGTGGTTTCACTAAGCATTCAATAATTGTTTTGACTAAGAGCATGTCAATACCATCACAGTCCGTAGATGTTTTACTTTTAAACGATTTAACAATTTCAATGACCTCTCTCTCGTCTGTGTTCTTTATGAAAATAGAGTCTTTTATAGCAGTGTTTTTGCTTATTGTATCACCTGTAGGCACCGTAGTGGGTATTTCTTGAGCCAAATTAGGACCAATGTCAACAAAAAAGTTATTAAATTCATCTGCGGGTGAAGCTACATTCACACGCTGAGTCGTTTTATTATTTTTGGGAATATTGTTTGGGTTGCTTGTATTTCTGCTTTTATTTCCAAGGATACTGTTAAGTATTGTCCATGTATTTTTAATATTGTCTTTGTTTTTCTCCAGTTCTTTACTGTAATAGTCTTTTTTACTACATCTTATTGCAGTGGTTAGCACTGTTGCCTTACAGCTAGAAGGTTCCTGGTTCGAATCCCCAGGCTGGCAGGGGTTGGAACCTTTCTGTGTGGAGTTTGCATGTTCTCCCTGTGCTGCGTGGGTTTACTCCGGGGGCTCCGGTTTCCTCCCACAATCCAAAGACATGCATGTTAGGTTAATTGGTTGTTCTAAATTGTCCCTAGATATCTGTTTCCTATAAGCCCTTAGAATAGAGGGTTAGTACTAGTGAAAGCGCTTTGAGTGGTCTTTGTGACTAGAAAAGCGCTATATAAGTGCAGGTTAGTTAGATATATGTTAACTTATTTTTGTATGTTTTATACCGCTGCTCTGCTTCTTTTGTCCTTTTCTTTAGGAAAGCTTTATATAATAATTTTTTTCTTTTTACACGCCTTTTGTAGTCCTTTGGTTAGCCATGGCTTATTGGCAAATTTATGTTTAAGCTTTTTTTTTTTTACTAATGGGCAGTTTTTTTTCGTAAAGAGTGGTTACAATGTTTATAAATGTGTCATAGGCTTCATTTACATCTGATACATAGACTTCTGTCCAGTCTTGCTTCAGCAAGTCCTCTTTAAAAGAACTGATTGCGTTTGGTGATTTGTATCTGAACGATTTTAAAATTTTTTCTGTATTGGCCCCCGTGTGGCCATGGATAAGTGCAAAGGTTGGCAAGTGGTCACTTATATCATTTATCAATAATCCACTTTCTATTTTCTTATCAATAACATTGACAAACAGGTTGTCAATAAGTGTAGCAGTGTGAACTGTGATTCTACTGGGATGTGTTATTGTGGGATATAGACTCATGCTGTACATAGAGTTCATGAACTCTGTAATTACATTTTGTTGATGTGGATTTAGTAAATCAATATTGAAATCTCCACAAATTGCTACCATTTTCTTACTAGTAATATTATTGTACAGCTCGACTAATTTATCTCTGAATGTCTCAATGCAAGTTCCCGGCGTTCTATATATACAACTTATAATTAGATTTTTTGTTTTATCTTGGTCAATCTCAACAGTAACACATTCCAAGATCCCTGGTAGTGCAAAGGACATTCCATTTACAAGCTTACACCTATACAGGTCATCAATATACAGTGCAACACCACCACCCTTTTTTTGAGATCTGTTAATATGAAACATCTGATATCCCTCTATTGCCATCAGGGGAGCCTGCTCTTCATTAAGCCAGGTTTCAGAGACTGCAATAGCAGTACATTTTCTGTCTAGCTGTTTTAAATAGTCCTGGATCTGTGGAAAGTTTTTGTTAAGGCTTCTGCTGTTGAAGTGTATTATTGATAGTTTACCATCTAGTTGCACTTGACTTTTGAATTGCTTTTCAGTGTAATATTCACAATGGTTATGAATATTATTGAAAAAGTGGTTATCAGGATCAATATCATTCTCCATCTCTTGTGGTTTATGATCAGCATAATGGCATATTTTCAGAGTTTGAGTTTCCTCACTCTGTGTCAAATGACTTCCTCCAACTGGGGATAATTGATGTCTACTCAAGTCAGTCATAAGTTTTTGTTTGTTTTGTTTATTTTTTTTAAAGTACTTTGGCATGGTGTATCAAAATAACTATTCTTACAGTGTGTGTGAATATGGATTTTCATTGACTCATAATTTTCTTAATCAGTGTTCATCTGTATTTATCTAAGTCAGTAGCATCTCTGATCATTATACTCTTTGCTTGCTCAGGTGTTCCATTTAGTTTAATCCAAATTCTACAATTTCTTGTCCAGGTTGCCTGTATCTTATTTTGTCTTTTCAGCATCCGTGCTTGCCGTGCTATTTCAGCGTTTGTTTTTGTCAGGTGCTCATTTAGGTAAACTTGTGTTCCCCGTAGCTTTCTGGCCTGCCTCAGTATGTCATTCTTTACCCTTCTGTTCACAAAGTGCATCACAATTGATTTCTTTGTTTTGTTATCTTTCTTCGGTAAAGCATAACAGGCTGAAATTGCATTAGCTTCTACCTTTATGTCTTTACTGCCAAGGAACTGAAGCACCTGGTTTTCTATGGAGACTGATTCACTCGGTGAAGCCTCCTCACCTCTCAGTCCTGTTGTGGCATGAGCGTATGACTGATATTTGATGTCTAGTCCACTTATGAGTAGGTCATCCTTTCGAGAACCTTGTTCAAGATCCTCGACGCGCTGCTCCAAGGCCGTAATTTTTTTGTCTTTTTCTTGAATTGTTAATTGTAAGGCTCGTACATCTTCCATTAGGCCTATTATTTTGGCCTGCTGGCTAACCAATTTGGCCACTTCTTCTGACAAGAAGTTCAGAGATTTTTTGATCTCTTCCATTTCCTCTTTCTTTGGTGGCATTTTACTGACCTGTGGATAATAAAAACAATGAATCCAGCTGGGCCTCGGCTAGCCCCTCCGCTGCTGGTCCCTCTGCTCAACGCCGCCGCAACCAAGCTTCTGTACAGCTCCTCCACCGAGTCCCGCCGCACACCGCCGGTGCAGCCGAGCTCCGCTGGCGTCACGGTAGATGCTACGCTGATCACCGCCGCCTGCCGCCGTCTGCCTGGGTGGTACCTCCGCTAGGCCCCGTCACCAACCACCGTCAGTCTGGTAGTTCCTCCGCTGGGCCTCGCAACTGGGCTCCGACTCAGGCTATTGTCTGGCTGGGTCCAGGTGGTCCCCGTCTCTCACCAACGCCGCCCCCGAGATCCGATCCGGCTCGCGTCCAACTGCCGCCTCGGTTAGTTCCTCCGGTAAGCCCTCACCGGGGACTGAGTCGCTTCGTGTCGGAGTTTGGTGGCACAACTGGGGCCAACGTCAAGGTAACTAGCGTTAGCCTAGCGCTAGCTTAGCAATCGCCTCGGGCAGAGCGCAGCAGCGAACCACAGAGAGACGCCAGTCAGTTCACCCACAGTGGCCGGTGAAAGGCGATTAAAGGCGCACTCCAACGGTATTCCAACGGAGGTGGAAATTCAGCCCGTGGGTGTCCGTCACGAGCGCCGATCACTGCTGGCTAGTCACTTTTAATGGGAAAATCAGCGACTCTGTCTCAGCACCGAAAAAGCGTGACCATCCCGGTCGCCATCTTGTTTGACACATATAAAGTATTAAAGTTCCTATTATCGTCACTTCCTTGTGGTAACGTATCGTCACTTCCTGTTTTGCTGTCTGCCTGTGTGGTTTGCTCTCCAGCTCTCGAGCCACTAGCTATGGCTACTAGCTCTCTTTCCTCTCCTCTGGTGTGCTCTCTCTGTCAGATGTTTAGCTACACCTCTGCCTCTTTTAGTGATAACGGTAAATGTAATAAATGTTGTCTTTTTGAGGCGCTCGAGGCGAGGTTGTCTGATTTGGAATCCCGGCTCCGCTGCATTGAAACACCGTCTGCGCCAGTTAATCTCGACGGACGCCCATTAGCTGCAGCGGAGCTAGCTAGCTTAGGTCCCCCTGTCACCGGTTCCCCGGCTCTCCTCAGCAGCGAGGAGACTGGGTGGGTGACGGTGAGAAGGAAGCCTAGTCGCAAAGCCCCGGTTCACCACCAACCTGTTCACGTTTCTAATCGTTTTTCCCCGCTCAGCGACACACCCGCTGAGGAAAAAACTCTGATCATTGGCGACTCTGTAGTCAGAAACGTGAACCTAGAGACTCCAGCGGCCATAGTCACATGCATTCCTGGGGCCAGAGCAGGCGACATCGAGTCAAATTTGAAAATGCTGGCTAAAAGTAACTGTAAATACTCCACAATTGTTATTCACGCCGGCATTAATGACATCCGTCTCCGGCAGTCGGAAGTCACGAAACTTAATATAGAGTCGGTGTGTGAGTTTGCAAAAACGATGTCAGCCACTGTAGTATTCTCTGGGCCCCTCCCCAATCTGACCAGTGATGACATGTTTAGTCGCTCGTCATCCTTGAACCGCTGGCTGTCTGTGTGGTGTCCTAAAAATGACGTGGGCTACATTGACAATTGGAGCTCTTTTTGGGGAAAACCTGGTCTTATGAGACGAGACAGCATTCATCCCACTTTGGATGGTGCTTCTCATTTATCTAACAATCTGGCATCTTTTTTATCCAAATTTCCAAAACCATGACTACTCAGAGTTGGGACCAGGAAGCAGAGTCACAGTCTTACACGCCTCTCTGCAGCTCCTCTTCATCCGCCACCCCTCAGCTTAGCCCCTGTCTTCCCCATCAGAGAATCGTTGTCTGCTCCCTCCAAAGTGAATAAAAATATAATGTATAAGCATCCCAAAGTGATAAAGCAAAATATTGGTAAAACTCAAATTAAACATAAAGCCACTAAATTGAATGATTTGGCCTCTGTTCCTCCTCATAATTTAAAAATTAAATGTGGTTTATTAAATATTAGGTCTCTAACTCCCAAGTCTCTGTTAGTCCATGATCTGTTAATTGATCATCAGATTGATTTAATTTCCCTTACAGAGACTTGGTTAGGGCAAGAGGATTATGTTGGTTTAAATGAATCAACTCCCTCTGGTTATTTAAACTGTCAAAATCCCAGAAGTTCTGGTCGTGGAGGAGGAGTAGCATCAATTTACCATTCCAAATTACTAGTTAATGTAAAACAAAAAACATGTTATAATTCCTTTGAGGGCCTGGTCCTCAGTGTTGGGCACTTCAGCAATTCCAGGTTAAACCCAATTTTATTTGCCATAGTTTATCGTCCCCCATCAACCTATTCAGAATTTTTATCCGAATTTCCTGATTTCTTAGCTGATTTAGTGCTGAAATCTGATAGAATAATTATAGTAGGGGACTTTAATATACATGTGGATGTAGATAGTGACTGCCTTAATGTGGCTTTTAATTCAATATTAGACTCGATTGGGTTTTCTCAGAAAGTAGGAAATTCTACTCATTACCTCCACCATACATTGGACCTTGTTCTGACATATGGCATAGAAATAGAAAATCTTGTAGTGTCTCCTCATAACCCTGTACTGTCAGACCATTGTCTGTTAACCTTTGATTTTACTATTTCTGACTATTTGGCTCCTAAAGAAAAATATTATCACAGTAGATGCCTCTCAGATGATGCTGTTTCCAAATTTATGCCGATTGTTTCCTCTATGCCATGTGTCAACACAACGGAAATAAGCTATAGACAGCTTGCTCCTTCTGTAATTGATAATATGGTGGATAGTGTTTCAGCTTCTCTGCATCAGGCTCTAGACTTGGTGGCCCCCTTAAAAAAGAAAAAGTCTAATCAGAGATTTTTAACTCCTTGGTTCAACACAGAAACTCGTAGCTTAAAACAGAAGACTCGTCAATTAGAAAGAAAATGGCGCTCTACTAATTTAGATGAAATCTATTTAGCTTGGAGAAATCATCTTTTAATTTATAAAAAATCTCTTAGAAAAGCTAGAACGAGTTATTACTCTGCATTAATAGAAGAGAACAAGAATAATCCCAGGTTTCTTTTCAGTACTGTAGCCAGGTTGACAAAGAGTCAGGACTCTGTCAATCCTAGCATCCCCTTAGAGCTTACTAGTCAGGACTTTATGAACTTTTTCAATAATAAAATTTCATCCATCAGAGATAAAATCAATCAGATTCTTCCCACAGTTAACTTAAATACTGTAACTACTACAACTCCTTCTATTGATGTCTGTCTTGATGAGTTTACTCCAATCGACCTTTGTGAGTTAGACAAAATAGTTTCCTCATCCAAACCTTCAACTTGTCTTTTAGACCCTATTCCTACCAGGTTATTTAAAGAAGTCTTCCCACTTATTGGTAGCTTTATTCTTCATATAATCAATTCTTCATTAACTTTAGGCCATGTACCGCAGGCTTTTAAAACGGCTGTAATTAAACCCTTACTCAAAAAGCCAACGCTAGATCCAGGAGCTTTAGCTAACTATAGACCAATCTCTAATCTCCCTTTCATTTCAAAAATCTTAGAAAGAGTTGTTGCTTCGCAATTATTTGACCACCTGCAGGGAAATGGTTTATTTGAGGAGTTTCGATCTGGGTTTAGAATCCATCATAGCACTGAAACAGCCTTAGCGAAGGTCACTAACGACCTCCTCATTGCATCTGATAATGGACTAGTTTCTGTACTTGTCCTTTTAGATCTTAGTGCAGCTTTTGATACTATTGATCATAATATTCTACTTGATAGATTAGAACACTATGTTGGACTTAATGGAACTTCGTTGCAGTGGTTTAGATCTTATTTATCTGATAGGTTCCAGTTTGTTCATGTAAATGATGAGTTTTCTCTCAGCTCAAAGCTTAGTCATGGAGTTCCACAGGGATCTGTGCTTGGCCCTACTCTTTTTAGTTTATATATGCTTCCGTTAGGCAACATTATTAGAAAGCACTGTATACATTTTCACTGTTATGCAGATGACACACAATTATACCTGTCAATGAAGCCAGATGATACTAATCAATTAGCCAAGTTAGAAGCCTGTCTTAAGGAAATCAAAGTTTGGATGACTTGTAATTTCCTGCTATTAAATTCAGATAAGACTGAAGTCATTCTTGTTGGTCCAAAAAACCTTAGAAATTCCTTTCCAAATCAAACTTTCAGTTTGGATGCAGTTACTCTTTCTCTTAATAGCTCTGTGAGGAACCTTGGAGTTATTTTTGATCAGGATTTGTCCTTCAATTCACATATTAAATTTGTTTCTAAGACTGCCTTCTATCATTTGCGTAATATTGCCAAGATTAGGAGCATCTTGTCTCAGAGTGATGCTGAGAAGCTGATCCACGCTTTTGTTAGCTCGAGATTAGATTATTGTAATTCTTTATTATCAGGCTGTCCTAAAACATCTTTAAAAAGTCTTCAGCTGATCCAAAATGCTGCAGCAAGAGTTTTAACAGGTACTAGAAAGAGAGATCATATCTCTCCGGTTCTGGCCTCCCTTCATTGGCTTCCCATAGAGTTTAGAATTAAGTTTAAAATCCTTCTTCTTACTTACAAAGCTCTAAACAATCAGGCTCCTTTTTATTTAAAAGATCTGATACTACCGTATCATCCTAACAGAGCACTACGCTCCCAAAATGCAGGTTTACTTGTAATACCTAGAATCTCCAAAAGTACAATGGGAGGCAGAGCCTTCAGTTATCAAGCTCCTCTCCTGTGGAATCAGCTGCCAATCTGGATTCGGGAGTCAGACTCGATCTCTGTTTTTAAGAATAGGGCTAAAACCTACCTTTTTGATATAGCCTACAATTAGGGAGGGATCATGTGTTTCTGAACCCTCCCTTAGTTATGCTGCTAATAGGTTTAGTCAGCCGGGGGACCTCCAGTAATGCACTGGGCCTCACTCCTTTCCTCACTCTCTATGAAATATTTTTTTTTTGCTGGTCATTAACATTTGTTTGTTCTCTCCCATAGATTGAGTCCCCATCGTGCTGTTTGCTCTCTACATGTCTGTTCTTTTCTTCTTCTCTGTCCCCTCACCCCCCAGCCAGTCGCAGCAGATGACTGCCCCTCCCTGAGCCTGGTTCTGCTGGAGGTTTCTTCCTGTTAAAAGGGAGTTTTTCCTCTCCACCGTCGCCAAGTGCTTGCTCACAGGGGATCGCCTGATTGCTGGGGTCTTTCTTTTCTAGTGCTATGAGATGACTGTTGTTGTGAAATGGCGCTATATAAATAAAGTTGAATTGAATTGAATTGAAAGTTATTATATAGCAAGATGAGTCTATAAATACTTTTATTTACAGCACATATCACACATGAGCAGAGCTCCTTTTGGTAAAATAAATCTGTTTGGCAAAATAAGGCAAGCAGATATCTCTTTTGCTTTCCAAGCTACTGGACAGGACAGGTTAATAAAAAAAAAATAAAAAAAGAAGATGTGTATAACAAAAGGAATGCCAATAATTCTGTAATGGCCTTGTGTGTCTAGGAGAGAGATGCCATGTTATCTAAACAAGAGCAGGTTTACATATTTTGGTGCACAAAGCACACTGTTGCAAGCTGACTATGTGTTTCACCTCTAAGAATAGAATAGAATAGAATAGAACAGGCTTTATTTGTCGGCTGTGGGTTTAATTGTCCCTCGTTTTCTCCAGCTGGCGGGTTGAACTTTGCTCTCGGCCAGTCCCACAGCCATGTTCCCCCTTTGCCAGGCATTCATCGGCATTCGGCTTGCCACACACACACATACATTCACTTGCACACGCGTTCACACACACACACACACACACACACACACACACACACACACACACACACACACACACACACACATTCACTCTCTCACACACACACACACACACACACACACTCACATGCACACATTACTTCATCAGTCACGCACCTGTCGCCACAGCTGTGTCCACTTGCTCCCACTTAAGCTCTGGTATTTATAGAGCTGAGTGCTATCAGTGGACGCGGCAGCTTCAAGAGCCAACACTGGACTTTCCGGCTCGCTACTGTTGGCTTCCTCCCCTGACTGCACTGTGTTGTTCTCCAGAGTCACTTCGCTCCAACATTTAGTAAGTCATTTCCCTTCCATGCCTTCTCTCTCTGCTCCTCCCTTTCCTGGAGCGTGTTGGGCATTTAATCCTAGCCACATAGCTGGAGCCGGTTGTCGTGCTAACGTCCTTTGAGACTGTGAACTGAACTTGTGTGTATATTCACTCCATTGTAAATAAAACACGTTACATTACTGCACGTTGGGCTCACTGCTATTTTATATGTTCGCTGCTGTTCATGCAGAGGAACATGACCGTAAGCTGCCGCCAAAGAAGCCCAAGCAGTGTGTAGCGTGTTTTTTCATTTTTGTGTATTTTTTTCTTACCTGAAGAACCATGCCCTGGCTGGACGACGCGGAACTGCGGGTTGTATGTGTCCTGGAGTCTCCAGGCCCAGATCGAGACCTCCGGCACCCCCGAGGTGGTCCGTGTGAGCCAGGACAGTGCGACACGATTAATGGAGCAATGTCCGTGTTTGTGGAGCTGCGTTGAGGCCACCTCCATCTTGGCCTCCATTTTCTCCTACAAATCGGAGAGCGAGGGACAGGAGAACGCCGCTCCAACATGGGAATCACCCCACAGGGAGAAGAAACTTTCCCGAAAGATGGAGGTTCGTCACTCTCGGCTCGACCATGGGGCCATTCCTCCTCCACACAAGTCGGCAGCGGACTCCCACACCCGGGTTGCCAGGCAAGTGTTTTTCCATCCTTTTCCCTTTGAAAATGGTAAACCTTGTCTGTCGCCCGGGAGAGAGATGCAGGCTGAGCGATCGCCTGCGTTTCCTCCTCGAGCTGTGGGAACTGAAGACTTTATTCCCTCTGTGTCTCCCCTGTCTCTGCCTGAGGGGACTAAGGTCATCATGGACATGTGGATGGAGGAGCCCGTGCTAGCTGCAGTGAAGACCATCACACTTGGGAGGAACAGGCAAGTAATTTCTGATTCCACTCATCAGGTTGATAAGTTTTCTTGCCAGTCTCCCCGGTGTGAGGACCAGTGTTCACAATCCACTGGGTCCTCATTATCCGTTGAAGGAGGAATAACCTCACCAACCCTCTCTCTTCCTCCCACAGCTGAACATCCTTCAGCCCAGGAGCTCCGTCACCGGATGGTGGGGGAGCCCGTGGCCCTGCAGAGCTCTCATGGACAGAGAGGGCGCTGCGACCGATCCGAAGCCTGTGCCGATGATGGAGCGTCCCCTGGCTTCAGTCTTTCGGAGACTGGCGCACCATGAGACGAATCTGCAGAGCTCTCATGGACAGAGAGGGCACTGCGACCGATCCAAAGCCTGTGCCGACGATGGAGTGTCCCCTGGCTTCAGTCTTTCAGGAACCAGCGCACCGTGAGATGCCACCTCTGGAGTCCATGCAGGAAAAGCCACCCACGTGGGAACCTTCTCTGAAGGAGGTTAAGACTGCGACCACCACCACGCCTGCTGCGGAGGCCGCTGCAGCAGTGTCAGCCCCTAAGCTGTACTCCCTGGAGGTCGAACCTGGGAGGACGTCACCCAGATCGTCCAAGTCCTGGACGGCGGTGGAGCTCGAGCTAAGGCAAGTGCTCTTTTGTCTTTCTCTTTTCCCCTCATAGAACATTTTTGCCTATCTCCAGGTGAGGAGGGCCAGTCGCAGCCACACGCTGCACCTGAGCCCACCTCGCCGGGCTCCGGCAACCCTGAACCCTCCTCCTCTGTGTCTGAGTCAATTTCTAGGGTCGCCGGAGAGGATGTGTCACAGCCGGAGGCCACCGCGGACACAGCTAGGCTCCTGCTGGAGTCCACTGAGGGTGCAGCGGAGCCGGCCCAGCTGGGGGCCATCACAGGTGCAGCTGAGCTTCAGCCAGAGGTCACCTCGGGCGCAGCTAGACTCCCACTGGAGTCCACGATGGGTGCAGCGGAGCCGGCCCGATCAGGGGCCATCGTGGGTGTAGCTAGGCTCCAGCTGGAGTCCCTCAGGGGTGCAGCAGAGCCAGCCTGGTCAGGGGCCACTGTGAGCACAGCTGGACTTCCGCCGGGACCACCGGGGGTGCCATGGGACAGTCTGGGGACACCGGGGCCTTTCTTTTCCTTTTGAGGGCCCTGTGGGTGTTCCTCCTCCCACTGCCAGGCACCGTCAGGATCCTCTTCCCTTTGCTGCCAGTGACCGCAGGGACTTCCTTTCCCCAATCCGACCACCTACTCGCCAGTCTTCCAGTGGGTAGGCCACCGCTTCATCTGTCCCTCCGGCCCTGGTGGCCTAATCGTGTGGGCAGGCCGCCTGCTGGCCCTGGGACTGGGGTCGGCCGCCTGAACTTGTGGCCGCCCACCAGGCCTTGGACTCTGGTCGGTCCCCCGAACTGAGAGACTCTTGGGAGGGGTGGGATAGTTAGGCTTGGGGCTGGGCTGTGTATTATATGTTATTGTGGTGTTAATTCGACCTATCCCTCCTAGCCTGTTTTTCCCCCACCTCCCGCCCTTGTTTGGGCCTTTTGACTGGGGGGGGGGGTAGGTTGTGTTCTCCCTGATGGTACGGTGGGTGTCTGGTGTCCACCCCTTGAGAGGGGGGGCACTGTCATGTTCAGGGTCATCACCCTGAGCATGATTGTCGGCTGTGGGTTTAATTGCCCCTCGTTTTCTCCAGCTGGTGGGTTGAGCTTTGCTCTCGGCCAGTCCCACAGCCATGTCCCCCCTTTGCCAGGCATTCATCTGCATTCGGCTTGCCACACACACACACATTCACACACATGCACACATCACTTCATCAGTCACGCACCTGTCGCCGCAGCTGTGTCCACTTGCTCCCACTTAAGCTCTGGTATTTATAGAGCTGAGTGCTATCAGTAGACGCGACAGCTTCAAGAGTCAACACTGGACTTTCCGGCTCGCTACTGTTGGTTTCCTCCCCTGACTGGACTGTGTTGTTCTCCAGAGTCACTTCGCTCCAACATTTAGTAAGTCATTTCCCTTCCATGCCTTCTCTCTCCGCTCCTCCCTTCCCTGGAGCGTGTTGGGCATTTAATCCTAGCCACATAGCTGGAACCGGTTGTCCTGCTAACGCCCTTTGAGACTGTGAACTGAACTTGTGTGTGTATATTCACTCCATGGTAAATAAAGCACGTTACATTACTGCACATTGGGCTCACTGCTATTTTATATGTCCGCTGCTGTTTATGCAGCAGAACATGACATTATTGGCATTGTACAGTTGTACAGCACAACAAAATTGTGGGTGCTCTACCAGGCTACTGTACAAGAAAATAAGTGAAAAGAATTTGGAATAAAACAGTTACAGAACACACAGTTAACCATATGACTGAGGTAAAGGTAAAAATAACAAGTAGTCCATTGGTATAAAGTATACGCAGGTACGGTAGTGGGTGGAACTACAGAATGTACATCGGAGTGCAAAACACATAATAGAGTAATATGGCCCAAGGATTATGGAGAATATGTACAGGAGTGATTTCACGAATGGGTCAATATACACGAAAGTGAGAAGTGCAACGACAGGTGAGTTATTGTGATAAAAGGTCCTCAGTTCTGTGCATGTGAGCATTCAGAGGTAGGGGGAGGGGGCCTCTGATTGTTTGCAGTTCGGATGGCCAAGGGGAACAAGCTGTTTGTCAGTCTGGAGGTGTGGGTCCTGATCGATCTGAACCGTCGTCCAGAGGGAAGCAGGTCAAACAGGTGGTGGGTGGTATGTGAGGGATCTCCTGTGATGGCCTTGATCCTTCTTGAGACAGGAGGCTCTGGAGATGTCTTCCAGGGAGGGCAAAGGGCTGCCGATAATTTTTGGGGTGGTGTTGATGACCCTCTGCACAGCCTTGCTGTTCTCGGCTGTGGAGCCGGCGTACCACACACCCAGACAGTAGGTGAGCACGCTCTCCACTGAGCAGCGATAGAAGGTCAGCAGCAGCTTCTGGTCCAGGTTGTGCTTCCTCAGGACATCGAAGTGCAGCAGCTGCTGGGCTTTCTTCACCAGGGTCTTGGTGTTGACAGTCCAGGAGAGGTAGATGTGTGTGTGCCCAGGAACCTGAAGGCGGGGACATTTTCCATGTGGTTGCAATCTACAGTGCATCCAAAAAGTATTCACAGCATTTCACTTTTGCCACATTTTTTTTGTTTGTTACAGCCTTATTCCAAAACAGATTAAATTCATTTTTTCCCTCCAAATTCTAAACACAATAACCATAATGACAACATGAAAAAAGTTTTTTGAATTTTTTGCAAATTTATTAAAAATAAAAAACTAAGAAGGGCAGCGCGGTGGCGGAGTGGTTAGCACTGCGGCAGCACAGCAACTCATCCTTGGCCGGGGGATCCTGGGTTCCATCCCAGCCCCCGACCAACAGTGATCTGTGTGGAGTTTGCATGTTCTCCCCGTGTCTGCGTGGGTTTACTCCGGGATTTCTCCGGTTTCCTCCCACATGCCAAAAACATGCAAGTTAGGTTCAGGTTCAGGTTACTTTATTTGTACCCGTAGGTAGATTTGTTTTGCAGTCTGGTGACATCCATATTTACAAGCCACTAATTACATTCAACATAGACACAGGCACACATCTTACAAAATAGGTAAATATAAAATATGTACAATATAATTTTTATAGCTTGTTCAACTCTTTGACAGCAGCAGGGACAAAGCTGTTTTTGTAGCGCTGGGTTTTGCTTTTTGGGACAGCAAACCTCTGTCTGGAGGGAAGAAGTTGAAAGTTGCAGTGCAAAGGGTGGGAGTCATCATTTAAAATCGAGTCGGCCATCCTCTGTACTTGTCTGGTGTACAGGGATGTCAGGCTCAGCTGTGACTCACCAAGCAAACGACTGGACCATCTAACTACCTGATCCAAGGATTTCCTCTGTTTCAGTTTTATCTGACCAAACCATGACATTAAAGAAGAGGATAAAACAGATTCAATAAAAGCCCGATAAAACATTGTCATTATGGTTCGGTCAATTTGGAAGCGTGCAAGTTTCCTCAAACAATGCAAATTTTGCTGACCCTTTTTGCACACCCTTTCACAGTTCACTTCAAAGTTTAATATCAATAATATCATTATTATCAATAATCATCCCAAGATATTTGTACGATTGTACACATTCGGTGGTCTGGCCTTTTAGTATGGTGATTTTGTGCCTGGGAGTTTTCCTCCTAAAGTCAATAATCATATCTTTCGTTTTTGTCGTATTCAGCTGCAGGTAGGAATCCTCACACCAGTGAACAAAGTCATCAACTACTGGGCCGTGGCCACTCTCATCATCCTGGAGAAGACTGACAATAACTGAGTCATCAGCATACTTTATAATGTGTCTGTTGTCATGTCTGCTCCGACACATGTTTGTGTACAGGATGAAGAGTAGTGGTGACAACACACACCCCTGAGGAGAGCCAGTAGAAGAGCACTTTAGGTCAGACAATGTGCCATTGACCCTTACTCTCTGCGTCCTGTTAGTTAAGAAATCCAGAATCCAACCCACCAGATTATTGCTCAAATCAAATTGTTGCAGGAGCCTTTCAACTAAAAGATGAGGTTGGATTGTATTAAAGGCAGAAGAAAAGTCCACAAATAAAAGCCTGGCGTGTGTCCCATTAAAATCCAGATGTTTAAAAAGCATGTTAAACAGAGTGACAGTGGCATCCTCCACTCCTCTGTGAGGCCTATAGGCAAACTGCAGAGGATCCAATGCATGTTCAGTCTGCCTTAGGACCTCACATCTGACCAGTTTTTCAAAAATTTTCATTAAAACTGAAGTCAAAGCAACTGGTCTAAAGTCATTTACCGTTTTAGGACAGCTGGATTTTGGAATGGGAACAACCACGGCATCTTTCCAGATCTTAGGCACATGTTGTGTCTGTAAGGACTTATTGAAAATGTAATGAAATATCGGACTCAGTTCATGTGCACAGGACTTTACCAGGCGCCCACATATATTATCAGGGCCCTGACTTTTGTTCACTTTTACAGTGCAGAACTCCCTTTTAACATCCTGCATCTCAATATTAAAGTGCTGATTGTCTTTGAGTTTCTGTTTCAAATCTTGGATTTCTGTGCTGAAATCAAAGGAGTCAAAACGACCATAAAAACAATTAAGAGTATTAGCCAGCTCTGTGTCTGAACTAAAACCATCTAAAAACACACGATTACTGCGCTCTGTGCTCTGAAGGCCTGCAATAGTTTTCATACTGGCCCAGGCTGAACCAAGTTTATTTGCTGCCATCTTGCTTTCCAACTCTGATTTATAATTCTGTTTTGCTCTTAAAATTTCGGCCTTCAGCTCCTTAGTGGCAACCTGTAGCTCAGAAGCAGACCCCTGTTTAAAGGCAAGTGCTTTCCTCTGTAAGCAGGATTTAACTGATTTAGTAACCCATGGTTTGTTGTTGGGGTATATTTTGACACGTTTACGTGGAACAATCTTATTTTGACAGTAAGCCATGTATGAGCATGTGAGCTCAGCCAGAGAGTCCAAATCATCCCCGCAGGCCATTATGAACATCTCCCAGTCTGAACAGTCAAAGCATTCCTGGAGGCTGTGCTCTGAATCTTCTGTCCACACATCAATGTCTCTCATCTCCACCTTGCCTCTTCTGAGAGCAGTTTTATATGTGGGCAGCAAATGAACACAGTTGTGATCTGAGGATCCTAAAGGAGGAAGGGGAAGTGATTTATAGGCCCTCTCTATGGATCCATAGCACAGGTCCAATGTCTTTTTTCGCCTGGTTGGGCAGGAGACATACTGATGAAAGTTTTTAAGTGTCTTCTTTAAAGAAACATGGTTAAAATCCCCAAGAATGAAGTTTGGCGCCTCTGGAGAAATTGACTGCAGCCGCTGCACCACATCAAAGACGGTTCTGGAGGCGGAGTCAGCGTCTGCCCTCGGATGAATGTACACAGTTGTGATGAAAAGTTGGGGAAACTCACAAGGCAAATAAAAGGGGCGTAGTGACACAGACAGCAGCTCTACATCGGGTGTACAGATGCACTCTCTGACCGTGACAGATGTGCAGTACTGCTTATTAATGTATAAACGTACTCCGCCCCCCTGACGCTTCCCCGTTACCTCTTCCTGCCGATCCGAGCGCAGCGGGGCTCCAAAGCCGTCAATCCACAGGTCTGCATCTCGATCATGCGCAGTAAGCCAAGATTCAGTGAAAGCCATGACGCAGCAGTTCTTAAAATCCTTCTGGTAACGTACATTGCCTTGAATTTCATCCACCTTGTTTCTCACAGACTGTGCATTCCCAAAAATTATCGAAGGAAGAGGAATGTTACCAAACTGACGTCTCCTAAGGCGCAATTTCACACCTCCACATCTTCCACGCTTCCTTCTGCCGCCTCTCTTTTCACCGCTGTGTCCGTCTCTCAAAATAAAGTTCGGCAGTTGCAGTTTGGGCTCAATCACAGACGCTGCATCAGCTGTGTTTAAGCGTAGCAACACGTCCCTGGAATATTGTATTCTGCCCGCTATTCTGCTCGCCATGGAGCCGAACGTGTTTACCTCAGAGACAAAGAGCCACAGCACAGATAGCAGCAGTGCGAGAGAGGAAAGGAAATCCATGTTGTAGATACCAGGGAGCTCTTCGCCATATATTCCACAAACGCTCCAGGGCAGAAACGACACAGAGGATTTTCTAAAAACGTAAAAAAGTACAAAAAACACACACACGCACACACGCACTATATCACCAGCTGCCGGTCGCTGCGTGCGCATGCGCCCACCAAGTTAGGTTAATTGGCATCAAACTCGGGATTTTAAATTGTCCTTAGGTATGACTGTGAGAATGAATGGTTGTCTGTCTCTCTCTATTGGCCCTGCAATGGACTGGTGATCTGTCCAGGGTGTACCCTGCCTCTTGCCCAAAGATGCTGGGATAGGCTCCAGCCCCCCCGCAACCCGAAAAGGATTAAGCGGAAGAAGATGGATGGATGGATGAAAAAACTAAAATCATATGTACATAAGTATTCACAGCCTCCTGCACAATACTTTGTTGATGCACCTTTGGCAGCAATTACAGCCTCAAGTTTCTTTGAATATGATGCCACAAGCTTGACACTCCTATCTTTGGGCAGTTTGGCCCATTCCTCCTTGCAGCACCTCTCAAGCTCCATCAGGTTGGATGGGAAGCATCGGTGCACTGCCAATTTCAGATCTCTCCAGAGATGTTCAATTGGATTCAAGTCTGGGCTCTGGCTAGGCCACTCAAGGACTTTGACAGAGTTGTCCTGAAGCCCCTCCTTTGATATCTTGGCTGTGTGCTTTGGGTCGTTGTCCTGCTGAAAGATGAACCGTTGTCCCAGTCTGAGGTCAAGAGTGCTCCGGAGCAGGTTTTCATCCAGGATGTCTCTGTACATTGCTGCATTCATCTTTCCCTCTATCTTGACTAGTCTCCCAGTTCCTGCTGCTGAAAAACATCCCCACAGCATGATTCTGCCACCACCATTGGCATGGTTATGAGCGGTGCCTGGTTTCCTCTAAACATGACACCTGGCATTCACGCCAAAGAGGTCAATCTTTGTCTCATCAGACCGACCAGAGAATTTTGTTTCTCATGGTCTGAGAGTCCTTCAGGTGTCTTTTGGCAAACTCTAGGTGGGCTGCCATGTGCCTTTTACTAAGGAGTGGCTTCCATCTGGCCACTCTACCGTACAGGCCTGATTGGTGGATTGCTGCAGAGAAGGTTGTCATTCTGGAAGGTTCTCCTCACTTCACAGATGACCGCTGGAGCTCTGATAGAGTGGCCATTGGGTTCTTGGTCACCTCCCTGACTAAGGCCCTTCTCCCCCAATCGCTCATATTATACAGCCGGCCAGCTCTAGGACGAGTCCTGGTGGTTCCAAACTTCTTCCATTTACGGATTATGGAGGCCACTGTGCTCATTGGGACCTTCCTCCCTGTGGGGGAGCCACCTCCTGCGTCACGCCTCCGGTCCTGGTTGCTAAAGAACTCAGGCCGGCCACCCGAAAGACTGAGCCACTGGGTTGGGTTGCCCATATTCTCCGGCAGGCCACCCGACTTGTTCCACCTTGCCGTCTGTTTGGCCTGGGACTTCGGCCGGCTACCCGAACAGCCAAGTTCTTTGGCCTATGGGGCCCAGGGGCCTGGCGTAGTGTGGGTCCTGAGCAGGCTCCTTGTTTTTTCTCTCCTAACCCATTTCTCCCACCTCCCACCCGGGTTGAAATTCGGCTGTACCCTTTTTTTTGGGGGGGGGGCCTTGTGGTGTTGTCTGCAGGGGTCTGGTGTCCACCCCTTTGGGGGGGGGGTCTGTCATGAGTCTTGAGCTCAGACTCTGTATGTCTTTTATTATTATGTTGTCAGTTTTCTGTATATATTTTGGGGTTTTTTTGTCATTTATGAGCCCTCCTCTCTCAGACACTCCCACTTGCTGTTCACAGTCTGTTTCCCAGCTGTGAGCAGTTGGGTAATTAAGGCCACCTGTCTGCTCAGCTCACACCTGCTACTCATCTGCCTGCTGCTATCTGTTGCCCACTATTTAAGGACTGCTGTTGTGTCTCTCAGTGCGGCAGCATTACCTATTGTAGCATGTCTAATGTCTAAGGACTACTCTTCTCCTCTCATCTTCTCTAGAGCTCTCCCTGCTCTGGAGCATCACTCTAGTAAGTTACTTTGTCTGTATTTTTATGTTGGTGCACTGTTCAAGATCTTTTGTTAATAAATGTCACAATGCAATTCAGCGCGTGGGTTTGCCTTTCTGCTCCGGAGGAGGCCAATTCTTGACAGAATGCTGCCACCAGTTTAAGACCCAACTCTTGCAATAGTGCACATTTTTTGCTTTTTTTATGTTTTTTCTTTTTCACTCAGTTGTTCGGTGGAGCCGTCATGTCTCCCTCATGCGTGCGAGACCGGAGGAGGAGGAAGTGGAGTTGGGATGAGCTGGAGTTCGTCTCCATGATCGAGGACATGGCGATAGGTGCTCGAAACTGCTCATCCCGCAAGGACACGATGTTGTGCTGGGGTGGAATAGCCAACTTGCTGGAAGTCAAACCCAGCATGTGCTTCCATCCTCGGGTGATAAGACTCTCCCTTACTCCACTCCCACGGATGCTATCTGCCTCTTCCTTGCCTTCTCCATCAGCTCCACGGCGGCGACGTCATCCCGCTCTGGATCACCGGAGGAATTCCCTCTCCTCTTTGGCAGCCATTTCCCTGACTCCGAGCACAACAATTCCCACAGCAGTTCTCTCTCCTTCTTCTTCGCCGGCTTTCCATCAGCCCAATCTCCCTCCGTCGCTGCTGCTACCTCCGTCCCCTCGATGTCCTGCTGCCAAGAGGTCTTCCAGGATTTCCCCGGCTATGCCCACTTCCGTGTCTACAGGGGCGGCTCCTCCACAATCCACAGAGGGGCCCAGGCTCACCAGAGACACGGAGAGGGATGACTGTGCACCAGCTGCAGCAGATAACATTGCACACTGGGATGACAGGCAAGTTTCATTTCATTCAATGTCAATTTATGATGATATGCCTTGCCTGATTCCTGGTAGGGAGGCTCAGGAGATACAGTCCCCTGAGTTCTCCCCACCTGCTGCAGCAAATAATTTCTCACCTGCTCTCTCTCTCTGTGTGCTCCTGTTATTCCTGGGTGTCTGCCAGCTCTGGAACTGAGCCGCCGGACAATGGAGGAGCCCGTGGCCCTGGAGGACCCAACTCCAGTGCCAGCACGGAGCCGACCCCCAGTTGCCACGCAGGGCGAGCCAACAGCATGGGCCTCTTCATCTGTGGAGACTAGGATTGCAACCGCCATCATGCCTGCTGCGGAGGCTGCCACAGCAGAGTGAACAGAGCTGGACTTCCAATGGACCGGGCCTGAGACATTGTCGTTGTCTGGGTCGACAGAGTCCTGGACGGCGGTGGACTTTGAGCTCAGGCAAGTACTCTCTTGTTTTTCTTTATTCAGTTTTGGAGAGGTCTTGCCTGGCATTTGGTGAGGAGAGTTGGATGCAGCCACCAGCCACACCTGAGCTCACATCGCTGAGCTCTGCCGGTGTCCCTGTCTCTCTGTCTTCTCTGAGCCTTCTTCCAAGGTCACCGAAGTTGTTCCAGTGATGCCAGAGGTCTCCATGGGTCCAGGTTCGCCGCCCGAGGTCATCCAGGGTCCAGCTTCCACAGCTGTGGAGAGCATTGCGGGTGCTCAGTCCCAACCAGGGACCTCCGCAGGTGCAGCTTCCCCTGTTCCTTCATGTGGGTCCCTCCTCCTATGTCCAGGTCTCCATGGGTGCTACACCCCAGCCTCAATCCGACGTGGGTGCTGCACTCCGGTATGGGCCCACCATGGGCGCTATGCCCCGGCACGGGGTCCAGCCCAGAGCTACCACGGGTGCTGCAATGCTCTGGCCCGGAGCCACCGCGGGTGCTGCAATGCTCTGGCCCGGAGCCACCGCGGGTGCTGTAATGCTCTGGCCTGGAGCCACCGCGGGTGCTGTAATGCTCTGGCCCGGAGCCTCCGCGGGTGCGGCAATGCTCTGGTCCAGAGCCTCCGCGGGTGCTGCAATGCTCTGGTCCGGAGCCTCCACGGGTGCTGCAATGCTCTGGTCCGGAGCCTCCGCGGGTGCTGCGGTCTTCCAGTCCAGAACCTCCGCGGGTGCTGCGGTCTTCCAGTCCGGAACCTCCGCAGGTGCTGCGGTCTTCCAGCCCAAGACCACCAGGGACGTCGTCGCCTCTCCTTCTCCTCTGCCAGATGCCATCGTCATCCCTCCTTGTCCCACACCGGATACCGTCTTGATTCGTCCTCTGCCACCAGACACTATCGGGGCTCCTCTTCTTCGGCCCTCCTTTCCGGCGTTGGGCCTCCCCGTGGGAGAGCCACCTCCTGGGTCACTCCTCTAGTCCTGGTGGCTAAAGAACTCAGGCCGGCCAACCGACAGACTGAGCCACTGGGTTGGGTGGCCCATATTCTCCGACAGGCCTCCCGACTCATTCCACCTTGCCGTCTGTTTGGCTTGGGACTTCAGCCGGCCACCCAAACAGCCAAGTTCTTTGGCCTAGGGGCCCAGGGGCCTGGCGTAGTGAGGGTGTGGGTCCTGAGCAGGCTCCTTGTTTTTTCTCTCCTAACCTCTTTCCCCCACCTCTCACCTTGTTGAAATTCAGCTATTCACTTTTTTTTTTTGGGGGGGGGTCCCTTTTGGTGTTGCAGGGGGTGTCTGGTGTATACCCCTTGGGGGGGTCTCTGTCATGAGTCTGAGCTCAGAGCTCAGATTCTCAATTTATTTTTGAGTTTTGTATGTGTTATTATTATGTTGTCAGTTTTCTGTATATATTTTGTTTTTTTGTCACTTATGAGCCCTCCTCTCTCAGACACTCCTACTTGCTGTTCAGTCTGTTTCCCAGCTGTGAGCAGTTGGGTAATTAAGGCCACCTGTCTGCTCAGCTCACACCTGCTGCTCCTCTGCCTGCTACTATCTGCAGCCCACTATTTAAGGACTGCTGTTCTGTCTCTCAGTGCGGCAGCATTTTCTATTGAAGTGTCTAATGTCTAAGGACTACTCTTCTCCTCTCGTCTCCTCCAGAGTTCTCCCTGCTCTGGAGCATTACTCTAGTAAGTTACTTTGTCTGTATTTTTATGTTGGTGCACTGTTCAAGAGCTTTTGTTAATAAATGTCACAATGCAATTCAGTGCGTGGGTCTGCCTTTCTGCCCTGGAGGCCAATTCTTGACAGATTATGGCTTACAGCTAATGAAAACCCCAAACTCAGTTTGAAATTAGAATATTACATAAAATGATTTTTTTTAAAAAAGTTTTTAAATAGAAATGCTGGCCGACTGAAACGTATGTCCATGTACACACTCAATACTTGGTCGGGGCTCCTTTTGGATTAATTACTGTATCAATGTGGTGTAGCATGGAGGTGACCAGCCTGTGGCACCGCTGAGGTGTTATGAAGGTCCAGGTGGCTTTGATCATGACCTTCAGCTCGTCTGCATTGTTGGGTCTGGTGTCTCTCATCTTCCTCTTGACAATACTCCATGGATTCTCTATGGGGTTTAGGTTAGGAGAGTTTGCTGGCCAATCAAGCACAGTGATTCCATGGTCATTATACCAGGTTTTGATACTTTTGGCTGTGTGTGTGTATGTGTGTGGGGGGGGGGGTACCAAGTCCTGCTGGGAAATGAAATCGGCTTCTCCATAAAGCTTGTCAGCACAGGGAAGCATGAAGTGCTCTAAAATATCCTGGTAGACGACTGCGCTGACTTTGGTCTTCATAAAACACAGTGGACCAACACCAGCAGATGACATGGTTCCTCAAATCATCACTGACTGTGGAAACTTCACACTAAACCTCAAGCAACTTAGATTATGCGCCTCTCCACTCTTTCTCCAGACTCTGGGACTTTGATTTCCAAATGAAATGCAAAATTTACTTTTATCTGAACAGAGGTCATCTGCTGGTGTTTGTCCACTCTGCTTTATCAAGACCAAAGTCAGCGCAGTCGTCTACCAGGAAATTTTAGAGCACTTCATGCTTCCCTCTGCTGACAAGCTTTATGGAGAAGCTGATTTCATTTTTCAGCAGGACTTGGCACCTGCCCAGACTGCCAAAAGTATCAAAACTTGGTTTAATGGCGATGGCATCACTGTGTTTGATTGGCCAGCAAACTCTCCTGACCTAAACCCCATGGAGAATCTTCGGAGTATTGTCAAGAGGAAGATGAGACACCAGACCCAACAATGCAGACGAGCTGAAGGACACTATCAAAGCAACCTGGACCTTCATAACACCTCAGCAGTGCCACAGGCTTTGATCACCTCGATGCCACAACACATTGATACAGTAATTAATCCAAAATTTGCCCCGACCAAGTATTGAGTGGTACATGGACATACTTTTCAGTGGGTCCACATTTCTATGAAAAAACTATTTTTTTAAATTAATTTTATGTAATATTCTTATGTTTTGAGAAACTGAAGTTGGGGTTTTCATGGGCTGTAATCCATAGTAATAAAAATTAAAATAAACACTTGAAATATAGCACTCTCTGTGTAATTAATCCATATATGGGTTTCACTTTCTGAAATGAGTGGCAACAAATATTGAACTTTTTCCACGATATTCTAATTTTTTGAGATGTACCTGTATGTGCATGTGATTTCCTAATTTTTTTTATTTTTAATAAATTTCCAAAAATCTAAAAAAAAAATCACATTGTCATTATGGGGTATTGTGTGTAGAATTTTGAGGGAAAAAATTTATTTAATCCCTTTTGGAATAAGGCTGTGTAGCATCAATCCTTTTGGCTCTTATCTAAAAAATTACTCTTCACCTTAAAGAAATTGTTTAACCCAAAAGTCTGGTCAAGAATTCTGTCCTTCACCTAAGAACCACAGTTTGAAAGCACATTCCATGGTAAAAGGGACGATAAGGATCCCATTTCGTGCCAGGAACGGATTTCATCTGCAATCATAAATCCCAGAAATTCCTCCCCAACCAGGCAATTTTATACTTCAAGTACTGTTTGAGACATTCCAGATACCTTGAACAAATTCCAAAGGTCTCTAAGAATTATCCACAGCTCAGCATTACCCCCTTTTGGACAACTCTGGAATATGTCTGCATTACTTCTGTCAACTGCTGGACTGTATGTTTTGTTTTTTGGTTTTTTTTAGACTGAACATTAACTCTCTCTTCAAGTTTTCATTCCTCAGGCTAATTCTCAGGACACTATTTGAAGAGATGACCAACTCTGTGTTGGACAATGATGGGTTTGAATTGTTTCATTAATCACTGGTTTAAATGTATTGCATGTTTGAAAATACTGAAATGAACCTTATTTGAATGCATGTTAATTATAGAATGACAAGTTTATGAAAGTGCATGCTGAAAGGTCAGGTCAGGCATTGGCTTGCTTGCTACCGGATAACCATGAAAACCGGTCCTACCTGTTTCATGGGTCAGGCCGTCGGCAACTCAACCGGCATCCCCGCCCTTCCGAGGGCATGAAGGGTGAAACTGGGCATCCTGGCAGAACTAAAAACAACATCTGCCACAGGTCTGTGGTGGACCACTCCCAGTTACACAGGGTGAGACTGGACATCCTGGCAGATAACCACATCTGTTGCAAGGTCTGTGGTGGACTGTGCCAGTCAGTGAATTGTGATATGCACTACACAAAGAGCAGAGATAAACAAACCTATCATCTGGTCAGTCACTGCAACAGATACTGGAGTCAGTTTGTCTTGGCTTGTCCTTGCCACTGATAATACCTCTATCTGCCAAGAATGTGCTGCTAGTCCAGCAAAAGCTAGTGGTACTCAAATACTTTGCAAGCAGTTTCATGAAATGGTCAATCAGAAAGCAACTCATACCGGCTCGGATGTCGCCCGGGCTTACAAGGTCCGCGCTGATCTGTTCACACTCCGACAGGCAGTGAAAAGTAAGCTAGGAACAGGAAGACAAAAGAAGAGGAAAACAGCAGCCTTGTGTGTAGCAGAATGGAATGTACGCACTCTGTTGGACAGAACAACATCACAGCACCCAGAAAGACAGACCACGCTTGTGGCCCTGGAAATGAACAGGTACAATGTAGACATAGCTGCACTTAGTGAAACAAGATTGCCTGGATATGACAGCTTGGAAGACCATGGGTACATCTTCTTTTGGAGTGGGAGATCAACTCAAGAAAGGAGAGAAGCAGGAGTGGGCTTTGCAGTTAGAAAGGAGATAGCAGCAATGCTTGATGAGGAACCGGTGCCAATCAGCGACAGGATAATGACTATGAGACTCCCACTACAGTGGAAGATGTATGCCACACTCATCAGTGTATATGCCCCAACAATGACCAACACAGAGGAGGTGAAGGAAGAGTTCTACAGTGATTTATGTGAGACTATCAGGCATGTACCGACTGATGACAGGCTGATACTCGTTGGATATTTTAATGCCAGAGTTGGTTCGGACACTGAGAAATGGAAAGGAGCGCTAAGCAGTCATGGAGTAGGCAAGTGCAATGCTAATGGAGAACTTCTACTTGCACTATGTTCAGAGTACAACCTTGTGATAACCAACACTCTATTTAAGCACAAGGACACACACAAGAAGACATGGATGCACCCAAGATCCAAGCACTGGCACTTATTAGACTACATCATAGTCAGGCAGAGAGACATAAGGGATGTATTGGACACCAGAGCAATGAGAGGCACGGACTGTCGTACTGATCATGCTATGCTGAGATCTAGATTAAGGATTTGGAGACGAAAACAGCACTGCAGGACGGGTGCGAAGCCACCACGGAAGCTAAACACTAGTGCACTGAAAGGCCAAAAGAAGCAGGAAGAACTTACACAGGAAATGGATGAAAACTTGAAAGAATGGGACAGCAACAACTCAGAGAATGACATAGAAGAAAAATGGGCAACACTGAAGGATATGGTGTATCAGACTGCGAGTGATGTATAAGGCTACCCTGAGAGGAAACATCAAGATTGGTTTGATGAGCATGATGAACACCTGAAGAAACTACTAGAAGCAAGGAATACAGCTACGCAGGAAAACCTACAGTGTAACACAAGGTTGAAGAAGATGAAATACTCAAAGGCTCAGAGTGAGCTACAGAAGTACACCAGAGAGATGAAGTCCAACTGGTGGGATGAAAAAGCAGAGAAACTTCAAACTGCATCAGACAGGAAGGACATGAAAACATTCTTCACAGGTTTGAGAGAAATCTACGGCCCTAAACTAAGAGGACTGATCCATCTAAAGGCTATGGATGGTGAACGGTTTTGCAGGAGAAAGACAAGATCCTGGACAGATTTGCAGACCACTTTGACCAACTACTAAACAACCCTGGAGATCTCACTGAAGAGGCTAAAGAAGCTCTAGTGCAGTGACCAGCTGTATCAAGTCTGGATGAACCACCAAATTTTGATGAACTAATGGCAGCTCTCAGGACAACACAGTATGGTAAAGCTCCAGGAAGGGATGGAATTCCAGCAGAAGTGTGGAAATTTGGTGGTGTTCAGCTGACCAACTGCCTGCACAGGCTCATCCAAGATATATGGGATGCCCAGAAAGTACCTCAAGACTGGAAGGATGCAAGTATTGTGCCTTTGTTCAAGAAAGGTGACAGGAAAGATTGTGGAAATTACCAAGGTATATCACTGCCAGCCACTGTTGGTAAGATTCTCTCACGTGTACTACTGAACAGACTAAGTGAACACATCTCGCACAATGTACTACCGGAAACCCAGTGCGGCTTTAGAAGTTGAAGAAGCACAATGGACATGATTTTCTGCTTGAAACAGGTTCAAGAAAAGTGTATCGAACAGAACATGCTGCTTTATGTAGTCTTCATAGACTTCAGTAAAGCCTTTGATACTGTTTCGCAACAAGGACTTTGGCAGGTACTCAAGAAATATGGTTGTACAGAGAAGTTTGTCAGCATGATTGAGGCACTCCATACAGGTATGCAAGCAAACATGGCAATGAGTGGTTCAGTATCTAAAGACTTTTCAGTAAGCAACGGGGTGAAACAAGGGTGTGTGCTGGCACCTACACTCTTCTCGCTACGTCTGGCAGCCATGCTTGAGGTGGCCTTCAAAGACACTTCAGAAGGAGTATACATTCAAACAAGGAAAGAAGTAGACTTGTTCAGTGTGGCACAGTTTAAAGCCAAGAGCAAGACATCGATAAAGGTAGTAAGAGAAATGCCCTTTGCTGAGGGCAGTGCTCTAGTTGCACACAGCGTGGAAGATATACAATCTTTACTGAAGAAATTTGCAAGAGCAGCTAGCCAATTCAGCCTCCAAATCAACATCAAGAAGACAGAATGCCTTTATCAACCACCAAAGTTCCAATTATCAACATCACTACCAGAAGAGATCAGCATTGGTACAGAGCCACTAGTCAAGTGCAAGACTTTCAAGTACCTAGGGAGTACTGTTTCAGAGAATGCTAGGCTGGAGGATGAACTATCTCTCAGAATGGGAAGAGGGAGCGCTGTGTTTGGTAACTTGAGGGAGAGACTGTGGAACAATCGACATGTGTCTATCCGTGTGAAATGCAAAGTGTACAGAGCGACAGTACTGGCTACTCTATTGTATGGTGCTGAAACTTGGACTGTCTACAGAGTGCAGATGAAGAAACTCCATGCGTACATGATGAGACACCTTCGAGCCATAATGAACATCTCATGGAAAGACAAGATAACCAACATAGTGTCACGCCTCGCCGCTCATCAGCGGCGCCAGCTGCACGCACACCTGCACATCATCAGCGGCGAGGGATTTAAGCCGTCTCGCCCTGGGCTTCGGCCTGAAGCCGTCAGACTTCACTCAACGGATTGCTGTGAGTTCCCTCTCATACTTCAGCAAGCATTGCGGTAAGAAGCCCTTACCTTTTCTTCTCCAAGTCTGCTCCCCTGTGCACAGGTGGATTCCCCGGCGGCGGACCATTCCTCTCCATCGCCTGTCCCTCGCTGCTGCACCGGGCTCTCCAGGTTGCTGTCTACCGGACCTCGTTCCTTGCTGTGCCAGCCACCTGCCCTTTCCAAGTAAGCTCCTCTCCAACTTGTACATCTCCTGTGTTGGTGTGTGCCCATCACCCTTCTCCCTGTGCTTTTCCCATAGGGTTGTCCGGCTGTACGGTCTCCTGCCTCTGTGCCCGAAGCAGACGCCATCCCAACACATTTACACCTCGCAGACACACATTCATACACCCTTGTTGTCAATAAAGCTATTTGAGCTACTCTGAGCCTGTGTGTGTGTCTCCTGAGCCGTGCATTATGTCACATAGAAATGTTGAAACGAGCTGGTCTACCATCAATGGAGGACATGCTAATACAGATGAACCTGAGATGGCTTGGACATGTTGAGAGGATGGACCACCAGCGTCTCCCTCGGCAGTTACTCTACTCACAGTTATGCAAGGGCAAACGCAATCAGGGTAGACCAAGGCTCAGATTTAAAGACTGTAAAAAGAAACATGAGGAATTTGGACATAGACAGGAGTTCCTGGCAGTGGAAGGCTAAGGACAGAGCTGTGTGGAGGAATCTGATTAGACCTAAATGAAACAGTCATTGTCGCCCACGACAGACTGCTATGATGATGATGATGATGATGATGAAAGTTAGTCATGAATCACTGAAGTTAGCTTAGATTTTATATTTAAGTATAATGTGAATTTCACAGTTGACCCTCTGAGTGTGACTGTCGCCGAATTGCGATATAACCCCTAGTGGTAAATACTTTTTGTCAATAAAATAATTCAGATTTCCAAGGCTATAACTTGAAAGTGGTAAGAGATAATGGCTTACCGTCAATTAGAAAGATGTAAAATAGGATCCAACGTTTCAGATAGGAATACATTTATGCATCTAATTTGCATAATGTCGCTGCAGCTCTTTAAATTCCATAACTCAGTCAAAACTGGACTTTGGACATATTTACACAAAGAATGGTTCAGTCTTTTGAGACCGTTTTTTGTACAGAAGTACCTAATCATCTTATCTTCAAAGTATTTGAATGAATGAATGAATCTTTCTTTATTTCGGATAGATTAAAAGTAAAGATTAAAAGAAAAGAACAGAATAATATAACAAAGGGGGAAAAAATCTAATAAGGTCAAATTAAACAATAACTCATCTGATTATACAGTTGAACACAAGTTATCCGAAATGGGTGATGGCTGAAGCCGCAGCTTATATTGCACACCCATATTCCATCCAAGAATTCAGAAGAAAAACAAAACAGAAACGATTACAATTCAGAACAAATCTAAGACAAAACGTGACAAAAAAAAAACAGAAAAAAAAATAAGCAACAGCACAACACAGACTGAATATGATCATTCTTATGTGATTTTACATGTCATCTTGTATATATGTTTGGACTATTTCTTCCTTTAGTTTTTCTTTAAATTGTCCAAGTGTTGTACATGATTTTAATTCAGGTCTAAAAGCATTCCACAATCTGACTCCTTGCACTGAGACACAGTGTTGCTTGGGGGTAGTTCTCACTGAAGGTTTTTGAAATATACATGTTCCTCTGAAATGATATTGCTTCTCCCTTATTTGAAACAACTTTTGGATATTTGCGGGCAGTGATAGATTCTTCACTTTAAACATTATTACTGCAGTTTTAAAGTCAACCAGATCTTTCAACTTGAGAGCTTTTAATTTAAGAAAAAGTGGGTTTGTTGGTTCCCTCTAAGCAGCTTTCTTTATTATTCTAATAGCTCTCTTCTGAAGAATAAATATTGGATATATGTTTGTTTTATATGTATTTCCCCATACTTCAGTACAATATGTCAAGTATGGGAGTATTAATGAATGATACAAAGTATATAGTGTGGGTTGATTCAGCAAATACTTCACTCTGTGTAGTATTGCGATTGATTATCTCCGCCAAGGAGGTTATGTTTTCATCGGCGTTGGTTTGTCTGTCTGTCTGTATGTTTGTCTGTCTGTTTGTTAGCAAGATGACTCAAAAAGTTATGGACGAATTTTCATCAAATTTTCACAGATTGTCAGAAATGGGGTATCCTACAGATGATTAGATTTTGGTGGTGATCCGGATCACCGTCCAGAAGAAAACCGCCATTACGGAAAATGCCATTTTTGTGAATAACTACTGAACCACTAATCCTATCATTGTGAATCCAATTGCTAGTCATATGTTTTCATGGTCAAGGAATCTGAAAACGTACACACAAACACTCTATGGGGGGAACTGTGGCAAAAATCGCCATTACGGAAAATGTGATTTTGTCAATAACTACTGAACCACTAATCCTATCATTGTGAATCCAATTGCTAGTCATATGTTTTCATGGTCAAGGAATCTGAAAACGTACACACAAACACTGTATGGGGGGACTGTGGCGCTTGGCGGAGGTCTGCGCTCTCCAAGTGCTTTTCTAGTTTGGATATTTTACCTTTAACATAATTAATATGTGACTTCCAACACAGTTTATTATCAATTATTACTCCAAGAAATTTAATTTTGGATACCCTTTCAATCTCTACACCATTTACACTGAGTTTAGATACTGAGTTGTTGTGATGATTGCTAAAAATTATAAATTTTGTCTTACTTAAATTGAACGTTAATTTGTTTGAATCAAACCACAGTTTAAGATTTCCTAATTCCTTTCCGAGTGTATCCAAAAGTTGTTTCAAATTGCTTCCACTGCATAATAAATTAGTGTCATCTGCAAACAATATTAAATACATTTTTTTCCGAAAATTTACATATGTTAGTTATATACATATTGAATAACAATGGCCCCAAAACTGAACCCTGTGGGACTCCACAAGTAACCTTCAATAACTGTGAGTTTTTGCTATCAACACATACATACTGATATCTGTTCTTTAAGTACAGAAATTACATAACCACGACAGTGCTACCCCCAATACCATAATTTTGTAGCTTCTTTAATAATAATTTATGATCCACTGTATCAAATGCTTTTTTTAAGATCCAGGAATACCCTTTTTCAATGGCAGTTGATATTTTTTCTATAAATTTCATTAGAACAAATGCAGTTGTCCTCTTATGTCTGAACCCGTATTGCTGCTCACACAATAAATTATTCTTCATTATGAAGTTGTCAGTTCTCTCACAGAATATTTTTTCAAGTATCTCGGAAAATTGTGGCAATAGTGAAATAAGTCTATAGTTTGAAAATTCCCCTCTGTCACCCGTCTTGTATATTGGAATTACTTTAGCTATTTTCATTGCATTGGGAAATGTACCTATTTGGAGAGACAGGTTACAGATATACGTCAGTGGCTTCACTAAGCATCCAATGATAGTTTTGACTAAAAGCATGTCAATATCATCACAATCCATAGATGTTTTACTCTTAAACGATTTAACAATTTCAATGACCTCTCTCTCGTCTGTGTTCTTTATGAAAATGGAGTCTTTTATAGCAGTGTTTTTGCTTATTGTATCACCTGTGGGTGCCGTAATGGGTATTTCTCGAGCCAAATTAGGACCAATGTTAACAAAAAAGTTATTAAATTCATCTGCAGGTGAAACTGCATTCACACTCTGAGTCGTTTTTTTTTTTTCTTTTTCTTTTGAAAGATTGGTTGGGTAGCTTGGATTTGTGTTTTTATTTCCAAGAATATTGTCAAGTATTGTCCATGTATTTTTAATATTGTCTCTGTTTTTATTATAAATGTTTTATTATAAATGTTTAATTATAAAATAAATCATGAAACAACGGTAACGATAGATGATACCAGAATAGAAACAGTACAGGAAAATAAGTTTCTGGGGGTGATGCTAGACTATAAAATCTGCTGGAAACCTCACATCAGTCACATCCGGGCCAAATTAGCAAAATGTATAGGCATACTGGGGAAGACAAGACACATCTTGGATTATAAATCATTGGTCTTATTGTACAATTCACTGTTTTTACCTTATCTTAACTACTGTGTAGAAGTCTGGGGAAACACCTACAAGACGAACCTACAGGCAATATCCACATCACAAAAAAGAGCTATAAGGATAATAAACAATGCGGGATATAGAGACCATACCAATTCGTTGTTCTTAAAGTCACATGTCATAAAGTTCATCGATTTAGTTAAATTTAAGACAGCACAAGTAATGTACAGGGCAATTAACAATCAACTCCCAACTAATATACAAATAATATTTAAAAAAAAGAGACAATGATCATAATTTGAGAGGAGACTTAAACTTTACAAAACCCAAGATACGTACAACCAAGAAAAGTATGTGCATATCTGTCTGTGGGGTGGATTTGTGGAACAGTCTGGAGCCGGAACTGAAACTATGTACAAACAGAAATCAATTAAAAAAGAGGTATAAGCACCATTTGCTGAAAGGATATATGTTAGAAGGGTAGTATTTATATGTACGATTCATTATGTTCACTCTGGGACATTATGGGACACTATGGAATGGTGGGTGGGACAGCATTGTGTATATCTGTGTTGTTTGAGGCTGGTTTTGATGTATGGACTTCATTGTATGTTAGAATGGATGGGCGTAAATGTTGATTTGTAAAAAATACAGTAAATTGTTTACTTGGGGTCTTAAAGGTGGTAATTTGTATAAAATTCACATGGGTGTATCTATGGAAAAGAGGAGTTGGAATTAATAAGTGTTCACTTCTTCCTTCTCCCTTTCGAACAGTGTATACTGTAACTTTATTGCATTTGCCATTTGCTTGTTTTTTGTTATATTTTTGTGTTCGAAATAAACTATCTATCTATCTATCTATCTATCTATCTATCTATCTATCTATCTATCTATCTATCTATCTATCTATCTATCTATCTTTTTCTCCAGTTCTTTACTATAATAGTCTCTTTTACTACATCTCATTATATATATTAACTTATTTTTGTATGTTTTATACCGCTGCTCTGCTTCTTTTTTCCTTTTCTTTAGAAAAGTTTTATATAATGAATTTTTCTTTTTACACACTTTTTGTAATCCTTTGGTTAACCATGGCTTGTCGACAAATTTCTGTTTCAGCTTCTTCTTTACTAATGGACATTTTTTTTCATAAAGAGTGGTTACAATGTTCATGAATGTGTCATAGGCTTCATTTACATCTGATACATAGACTTTTGTCCAGTCTTGCTTCAGCAGGTTTTCTTTAAAAGAACTGATTGCCTTTTGTGATTTGTATCTGAAAGATTTTAAAGTTTTTTCTGTATTGGCCCCCATGTGGCCATGGATAAGTGCAAAGACTGGCAAATGGTCACTTATGCCATTTATCAATAATCCACTTTCTATTTTCTTATCAATAATATTAACAAACAGGCTGTCAATAAGTGTAGCACTGTGACCTGTGATTCTACTGGGATGTGTTATTGTGGGATATAGACTCATACTGTACATAGAATTCATGAACTCTGTAATTACATTTTGTTGAAATGGATTTAGTAAATCAATATTGAAGTCTCCACAGATTACAACCATTTTCTTACTAGTTATAATATTGTACAGCTCGACTAACTCATCTCTGAATGTCTCAACGCAAGTTCCAGGCATTCTATATATACAACTTTAACTTCAACTTAATTAGATTTTTTTGTTTTATCTTGGTCAATCTCAACAGTAACACATTCTAGAATCCCTGGTAGTGCATAGGACATTCCATTTACAAGTTTACACCTATACAGGTCATCAATATACAGTGCAACACCACCACCCTTTTTATGAGATCTATTAATATAAAACATCTGATATCCCTCTATTGTCATCAGAGAAGCCTGCTCTTCATTGAGCCAAGTTTCAGAGACTGCAATAGCTGTAAATTTTCTATCTAGCTGTTTTAAATAGTCCTGAATCTGTGGAAAGTTTTTAAGACTTCTGCTGTTGAAGTGTATTATCGATACTTTACCATCTAATTTCACTTGACGTTTGAATTGGTTTTCAGTATAATATTCACAGTGATTATGAATATTGTTGAAGAAGTGGTTATCAGGATCAATATCATTCTCCATCTCTTGTGGTTTATGTTCAGCATAATGGCATATTTTCAGAGTCTGAATTCCCTCATTCTGTGTCAGATGACTTCCTCCAACTGGGGATGATTGATTTCTACTAAAGTCAGTCATTAATTTTTTGTTTTGTTTTGTTTTTTAAAGTAAACATTTGTCCTCACTGTGATTTACTTCCTTACATATATTTATCCAGCTCCTCCACATTTCTGATTACCAGCACTTTGGACTCCTCTGGTGTTCCATTCAGTTTTATAAAGACTTTGCAGTTGAAAGTCCATGTTGATTGGATTTTCTTCTGTTTTCGCAAGAAATGCGCCTTTTTGGCGATGTCTCCATTTCTCTTGGTCAGGTGCTCATTCAGATAAACTTCTGTCCCCTTCAGCTTCCTTCCCTGTTTCGACAGATCTATTTTATACTTTCTGTTTGTAAGACGGATGATTATTGCCAATTTTTCACCCTTCCTTCTTTTAGGAAGAGGATGACAAGTCTCTATGTTGTTACTGTCTATCTCTATGCCTTTAGAATGGAGGAAGGTTGTCACCTGTTCTTCCACCGATCTGGCGTCCAGTTCATGAAGGTCTGTGTCATCCATTCTTGCCACAGCCTGGGCATAGGATCTGGGCTATGTTTCTAATCCTGAAACAATAATGTCATTCATTCGAGTGTACTGTTCCAGGTTGTCCACCCTATTTTCCAGAAAAGCAAACTTTTTGTCTTTCTCCTCATTTTTCAGCTTCAAGGCTTTGACCTCTTCCACCCAATCAATTATCTGTTTTTGTTGTTTTCTCACCACAGTTACCTCTTCTGAGAGATAGTCAAGTGAATTTTTAAATTCCTCAACTTTATCATATGTTTTGCATTGTGTTGTTATTGGTGCCAATTGATTCAAATATATTCTGGTTAATATGGATCACTCTAACTCATTGGCTTGTCTGCTGTTGCCACCATTTGAACCAAATGTCCATCATATCTGCACAGTACCTTTGTGGAGGTAAATGGTCTTGCTGTGGACCATTATCTGCAATCCAGTGCTCACCCTTCTCCAAACTTTACCTTGACACACTCAGAGCAACAGTAGCATTTGGACTCCAGGTAGGCTACTCCAGGTAGGCTAGGTTGATAAGTAGCAGGTTAACTCTGGGTAGGCCCAGTTAGACACACTCAGAGCAGCAGAAGGTTAACTCCAGGGAGGTTAAGCTAGCCACACTCAGAAGAGCAGCAGGTTGACTCCAGACAGGCAAAGCTACCCACACTCAGAGCAGCAGCAGGTTGAGTCCAGGGAGGCTAAGCCAGCCACATTCAAAATAGCAGCAGGTTGACTCCAGGGAGGCTAAGCTAGCCACACCCAGAAGAGCAGCAGGTTGAGTCCAGGGGGGCTAACCTAGCCACACTCAGAAGAGCAGCAGGTTGAGTCCAGGCAGGCAAAGCTAGCCACACTCAGAGCAGCAGCAGGTTGAGTCCAGGGAGGCTAAGCCAGCCACATTCAAAATAGCAGCAGATTGACTCCAGGGAGGCTAAGCTAGCCACACTCAGAAGAGCAGCAGGTTGACTCCAGACAGGCAAAGCTAGCCACACTCAAAGCAGCAGCAGGTTGAGTCCCCTGCATGAACAAGAAATCAGTACAATATTTTAAAAAAGAGAAATTTGTCACTTACCGGCGGCTAACAGGACTCGCTCGCTGCCGTGGTCACTGCGTTTTCACCCATCGTGGTCGTTATTTTGCGTTCTGTCTGTCATTTACACTCTCTACCACATCTACAAAGTCTTATGATTATCCCAAATAAATTTCGCTTGTATCACATGGCTATTTCCCGTGTACAAAGCCATCTAAGTGATGGTGACGATGATGGATCACGGCCATATTAGCTTTCTCAGCTAAAAGAAGGGAATACAGGAAAAGAAAATGAGGAGTTCTTCTTCTTTGGTGTATTGTGTCATCCATTGAGTCCTCCAACAGATGTCTGCCACCTTCTGAAACTGGCAGATCAGTACAAATCAGTACAAATCCCCAATGCAGCCGGCGATGTCAGAGTGAGCTGACAGGCACAGTGCTGTGCTCTGCCACTAGGGGCACGCGAAATCTCACACTCTAAGGGTTAATTTGTGCTTGCCTTCTAAAAACTTATGTCAGTTATCTGACTGGTACCAGCCAATCACCAGTCAGTCTCTCTTGGACAATGCCCCCTTTCATGTTATTGATCGGTTACAGACAAAGGACTGTTTTCTGATTGGACCAGAGTTCATTTGATTCTCCCACGATGGGAGACAATTGGTTCCCTCTCATGTCAGTCAAGTTTTTCCCCTGAAAAACTTACTCAGTTTAAGGGAGGAACGCCCTTGTTCAAAGTTGTTCTTTCTGAAAGTTGTCTAAGTCTGTGTGTCCTGCCTTGAATTCTCTTTCCTTTAAACATCTGGAGAAAATACTTTTTCTTCTGTTTTGAGCTCAGACTTCTTTTTTATATGGAATGAAACTTCATATTCACAGACCTTTTTCTATTTTATTCTGTTAAATTTTTTCTATTGATTTTCCTTAACTCACCACGTTTAAAAGTGGATTTGTGGCGACATGGAATAATAAGCGGCGAACTGAGGAGTTTAAAGTGCCTTTATTAAATCACATCGCCAACACGAGCTCACTCTGGTGCTGTGCAGAGCGGCCCAGAGCGAGCCCTGGAGGGCTCTCAGTAGCGTGAAGACAGGTGCAGTCAGTTGAGCAGTAGCAGAGAGTGTGAGTTACAGGATATGTGCGGTATTTATACCAGTTACAGACAATGCATGAAAGAGCATGGGCATTTGCATATGAGAGAGACATACATATCAAATAGGCAGATTGCCAGCCCCTGCTCCAGCTTGCAGGACAAAGAGGTGACAAGTCACATCTACATATTGATCTGTCTCTAGGTCACAGTGAGGACAGGACGTGTGAACACAAAGCATGAATGGCACATTAACATCACACTAGTGCTGCGGAAAATAACCAGGAGTAGCGAGCTGTCTGTCCTTAGTCTGTGGGGGTTGTCCCACACTGCTCCCCCCAGGAGGGCTCGGCTGGGGGCCGAGACCTCGATAGTGCAGCATGGCAGCGAGCAGGGAAGGCTCTGTGCCGGTGAAGGTGGAGGGGGGTGGGGGTTGCCGGGGACGGTGAAATCGTCCAGGCCGCGCAAAAATTGCTTGCTGATCCGCGATGTAGAGGGGCTGTCCCGTTGAGCGTGCGGAGATAACAAGAAGAAAAATTAGCCTCTGGCTCCTCTCGTGGCCATGAAGAAAAGCAGGGGCGGCTGTGAGGGAAAAAACAAAAACAGAGGGACGTGGCATGACGTGGCATGGCTGCACGGTGGCGCAGTGGTTTAGCACTGTGGCAGCACAGTTTTACCCTCGGCCGGGGGATCGCAGGGATCATGAGATCGTGGGTTCGATCCCAGCCCCAGACCAACAGTGAGCTGTGTGGAGTTTGCATGTTCTCCCCGTGTTGCGCGGGTTTACTCCGGGATTTCTCCGGTTTCCTCCCGCATACCAAAAACATGTAGGTTTAGGGCGCTCGCGCATGCAGCGACCAGCAGCCGGTGGCTTGTCACCAGACTGCAAACCAAATCTACCTACGGGTACAAATAAGTAACAAAAAAAAAAAAAAAAAGCGGCGAAGGAGGAAGGCAGTCTGTGGAGCCGTATGTGTCCCGTGCGTGGTGTGCCGTCCCCGTGACTTCCCGGTGCGTGTGCCGGGGTCCCGTGCATGGGTGGGCCGCTGGAGAGGAGAACCAGGGTCAGGGAGCTTGCTGGAGATCATCCATGTTGTCTGTTGCGTCGTTCGGTCGTGGTGCGTTGGAGCGGTGCGAGGAAGTAGACGATCTCTGTCCCTTGGGCTCGTGGAGATGCATTGGAGCGGTGCGAGGCAGTAGACGATCTTTGTGCCTCGGGCTCGTGGAGATGCGTTGGAGCGGTGCGAGGCAGTAGATGATCTTTGTGCCCCAGGCTCGTGCAGCTGCGTTGGAGCGGTGAGAGGGAGGAGACGATCGTTGTTGCTCGTGCGGCCATGGTGCGTTCAGGTCCACGCGCTGTGCTCTCCGTCGGCCCTGGAGGTTGCCGTCGTGGAGAGAGGACGAGGTGCGTGCGCTCTCGTGTGGAGGAGCTGTGAGAGCGGCCAGTCCAGCGTGGATGTGCAGATCTCAGGCGTGCAGATCTCACCGTGAAGCGTGAAGCGGTCACCAGTGTCGCGGTCCAGACCAGAAGGTTGCTTTGCACAAAACGTGTGCATGTTCGGGGTCACCAGTGTGGCAACATGGAATAATAAGCGGCGAACTGAGGAGTTTAAAGTGCCTTTATTAAATCACATCGCCAACACGAGCTCACTCTGGTGCTGTGCAGAGCGGCCCAGAGCGAGCCCTGGAGGGCTCTCAGTAGCGTGAAGACAGGTGCAGTCAGTTGAGCAGTAGCAGAGAATGTGAGTTACAGGATATGTGCGGTATTTATACCAGTTACAGACAATGCATGAAAGAGCATGGGCATTTGCATATGAGAGAGACATACATATCAAACAGGCAGATTGCCAGCCCCTGCTCCAGCTTGCAGGACAAAGAGGTGACAAGTCACATCTACATATTGATCTGTCTCTAGGCCACAGTGAGGACAGGACGTGTGAACACAAAGCATGAATGGCACATTAACATCACACTAGTGCTGCGGAAAATAACCAGGAGTAGCGAGCTGTCTGTCCTTAGTCTGTGGGGGTTGTCCCACAGATTGATCATTTTTCTCACACTGGAAGCTGTTTTCGCTAATCCGCATGGCATCTGAAGAAGTCGGATTTTGTGGCTTAAATGATTTTTTTTTTGTCTCTTCAGTTCTCTGCCTTTGATCAGACTGAACTATCTCATCGATTTATTTGGACCCAGGAGAGCCGCTGGGGGGGGGGGGGGGGTGACCCTCTCTTGTTTTTCCACGACATACTGCATCAGTGGCCAGCAGCCTCATCGTCACCAGATCTCAGCTCCTGACCGACTGACTGAGTACAAAGACAAGTGTGTCTTGCCTACAGTCAAGCATGGTGGTGGGAATGTCATGGTTTGGGACTGCATGAGTGCTGCTGGCACTATGGAGCTACAGTTCATTGAGGGAACCATGAATGCCAACATGTACTGTGACATACTGAAGCAGAGCATGATCCCCTCCTTTCAGAAACTGGGTCACAGGGCAATATTCCACACATGATAACAACCCCAAACACACCTTCAAGATGACCACTGCCTTGCTAAAGAAACTGAGGGTAAAGGTGATGGACTGGCCAAGCATGTCTCCAGATCTAAACCCTATAGAGCGTCTGTGGGGCATCCTCAAACAGAAGGTGGAGTTGCACAAGGTCTCCAACATCCACCAGCTCTGTGAAGTCATCATGGAGGAGTGGAAGAGGATTCCAGTGGCAACCTGTAAAGTTCTTGTGAACTTCATGCCCAAGAGAGTTAAGGCAGTGCTAGAAGATAATGGTGGCCACACAAAATGTTGACTCTTTGAGCACAATTTGGACATTTTCACTTAGGGGTGTACTCACTTTTTTTTGCCAACAGTTTAGACATTAATGGCTGTGTGTTGAGATATTTTGAGGGGACAGCAAATTTACACTGTTATACAAGCTGTGCACTGACTACTTTACATTGTATCAAAATGTCACATCTTCAGTGTTGTCCCATGAAAAGATATAACATATTTACAAAACTGTGAGGGGTGTACTCACTTTTGTGAGATACTGTATTTCAGTCTCAATTTCCATCACAGTTACAAATTCATACTAAGGGCTCCTTGGTTCCACAAATGTGATTACACTCTTTTGCTCAATAATCAGTTACAAGTTGAATGTGATGCTTAATACTTGATCATTTCACCTTAACCAACAAGTCAGTTGAATGTAATGTCATTTAATCTGAGTCTGATCATTAAAACTGTAAACGGTACATAGAAGTTTCTGCTTGATTTTTTTTTCCCTGTGTCTGTTTATGAAGTTTATGAAGCCTTCAGTTATCAAGCTCCTCTCCTGTGGAATCAGCTGCCAATCTGGATTCGGGAGTCAGACTCGATCTCTGTTTTTAAGAATAGGGCTAAAACCTATCTTTTTGATATAGCCTACAATTAGGGAGGGATCATGTGTTTCTGAACCCTCCCTTAGTTATGCTGCTAATAGGTTTAGTCAGCCGGGGGACCTCCAGTAATGCACTGGGCCTCACTCCTTTCCTCACTCTCAATGAAATATTTTTTTTTTGCTGGTCATTAACATCTGTTTGTTCTCTCCCATAGATTGAGTCCCCATCGTGCTGTTTGCTCTCTACATGTCTGTTCTTTTCTTCTTCTCTATCCCCTCACCCCCCAGCCAGTCGCAGCAGATGACTGCCCCTCCCTGAGCTTGGTTCTGCTGGAGGTTTCTTCCTGTTAAAAGGGAGTTTTTCCTCTCCACCGTCGCCAAGTGCTTGCTCACAGGGGATCGCCTGATTGCTGGGGTCTTTCTGCAACTGTGGGGGTTCCCCCCTACAGTTGATAGTGCTATGAGATGACTGTTGTTGTGAAATGGCGCTATATAAATAAAGTTGAATTGAATTGAATTGAAGTCACCCAGGAGAATTCATGAATATTTGAGACTGATTGAAGGTATAAAGATTAGTTATTAATAAATTGTCCAAGTTTTGAACTGGTGCCCCAAAAACAAGTTTTTTTTTTTTTGTTTTTTGTTTTTTTTCTGGTGTGTGCATAGACCCCAAGCAAACCTTCATTTATACACACACCTCTAGGTATATATTAAATAATCTTTGTAACGTATAACCAATTTTCCCTACAGCTGTAACATCACAAAATATGGAGCACTATGGATACTTTCTGGATGCACTGTATGAGGAGCGGAGGGGGGTGGTCCTGTCTGTTCTTCCTGAAGTCCAGGATGAGTTCTTTGTTTTTTTGGACGTTTAGTTCCAGGTTGTTTGCTTGGCACCACAGCAGCAGATCCTCTACCTCCGCCCTGTATGCCTTCTCATTGTCGTTGGTGATTAGCCCAATCAAGATGGTGTCGTCCACGTATTTCACGATGATGGTGGTTGGGTGGGTTGGGATACAGTCAAAGTTGTACAGGGAGTACAGCAGAAGGCAGTAGCATCATCTGGCTTTGGCTTGTCAATAAAATTATTCTTCATCTTAAAGACATTGCTTCACCCAGGAAAAGTCTGGAAAAGAATTACTTTTCCTCTCAGGACCACAGCTGAACCAACATTCCTTTGTTAAGCAAACCTAAGGAATGCTTTCAACGGATTAACTTACATCATAAATTAACTGGAAACATCCCCCAACTAAAACAGTTTTATTGGTTATCAGTTATCTGACATTTACCAGGCATCCCATAAACTTTAAATGCATTTCATAAGGCCCTAGGAATATCCACAGCTCAACATTGCTACCTTATGAAAACTCAGGGACATGTCAGATTTAACCAGCCTTGAAACTTTGTGTGTATCTGTGACTAAAATCTGCTCTCTCTTCAAAGTTTCACTCCTCAAGATAATTTCCAGGACACCATGGAAAAGCGAGTGGGACTCTTAACAAACCATTCTGTTGGACAATCAATAATGGGTTTGAAAGAATTTATATTAATCCTTGATTTTGAAATGTGTGCATGGATGTTTTAATGCTTCAGTATATCTTATTTTATTCTTGCATGTTAATTTATAAGTACCAGTATAAAAGAACACAAATCACTGATATTGCTTAAACTTTATACATAAGTATGTTAAGGAATCTTCAGTATTAAAATGGGTGTCATCCTGTGAAAAGTACCAAGTCATATACTTGCTCCACCAATCACAGGTCAGCTTCTGCGGGATAAAACTTCTTTCATTCTATTGGTTGGTGACAAACAAAGGACTGGTTGCTCACTGGACTAAAGTTCATAACTCCCACCCATGACGAGAAACAGTTGGTTATCGGTGCTGTCAATCACTCTGACAGTGCGAAACTTGCTCAGTCTTTAGCAGGGAGATGCCCTCCTTCAGTTCAGTTTTTCAGACCAGATTCGTATGATCCTCCATTGTTGTGCTGTGTAAACGTCTGTGTTTTAATGTTTTTCTTTAAACGTCTGGGAATTAATTCTTTCTTTCCTGAGCTCAAAAATCTTCAGTAAATGAAGTCAAACTTCATACTTCACACGCATTTCTGTTTTTCTTTTTATACTGTTAAACTTTCTTTACACTCACCATGTGTTTTTTCAAAAGAGACTGACCGATCACTCATTTCCACACTGGAAGCTGTTTTCAACTCTACAAAGTCAGAAGAATCTCTTTTTAATTTGGTCATTCTGATCCGATGGGTAATTTTTCTCGAATTCCCTTGGGAGAAGCCACTGACCCATGAAACCCTCGACGCAGCTCGCCATTACCACTGCACTAAAGAAGCCACCATCGCCATCTTGGTTTTGAGTTCAGTCCAACTGTAGTCGCAGTCAAAATCCAGCCTTGTCACCGCTTGACTTTGAAGGTTGTTGGTCTGTGGACTTTGGAATATCTACGAGCAGATACTTCCCTTATAATCCACAAAATCTTCAGCTGAGGAAGCAGTCGAAAGGACAACAATGCAAGGAGTCACGTGAGCCATTTCTCTTCGTTTCCATCTGCTGAATAAAACGTCTGAGAATTGAGAATAATTCAGCATCTGATCAGATACAGAATTAAAACAGAATTAATAACTTTTTTATTAAAATTCCGTTTTTACTTAATTCAGAATTTTTCATATAATTAGTTTAATTTTCACAATAAATTTGCATCCAATTTATTCATTTCCTCATCCCAGTGAATTCAGTTGACATTTTCACCCTGGTTCTACAGGTGTTCACATTCTGTTACTCAATAATCAGTTATACAAGTTGAATGTGATTGCTCAATGTTGATCATATCACCTGCTTACAAATCAGTGTGGAAGAGTGGTGGGGGCCAAGTATGACTGGTTGTGGGCGATTGGTGAGAAAGTTCTTTAATCAGGAGCAGGTGGGGGGGGATATCTGGAGAAGGTGCAGTTTGTTGATCAAAATGTCCGGGATGGTGGTGTTAAAAGCTGAGCTGTAGTCCACAAAGAGCATCCTCATGTAACTCCATGGGTTCTCCAGGTGGCTCAGCACTATGTGGAGAGTGGAGGCGATGGCATCTTCCGTAGACCAGTTCTCCCTGTAGGCAAACTGATGGGGGTCAAAGGAGGGGGGAAGACAGTCCCTGATGTGCTGGGACACCAATTGCTCAAAACATTTCATGACTACAGACGTGAGTGCTATGGGTCTGTAGTCATTCAGGCTCTCAATAGAGAATGGGCATTGACGTCATGCCGTGTTGCATTCTGGGCCGTTGTCACCATCGTCATGGTCTGGCTTCTTTGTTTACCTGTAGTCTAGGCAGCTTCTAACGTGGACAGACATACGTTTGATGAAATGCAGCAAACAGAAAATTGAAATTCCTTATTCAGAGAAGCTGAATAAGGAAGCAAAGGAGCGCTACAGCTAAAAAATTTAAGAAATAAATGGGATAGATCGATACAAGCACAAGAAATGGACCATGGATCTCAACCAACTGCCTGGAGTCACACTGTCAGATATGTTTGCCTACCTGGTTTGTGGGGTGATTGCACAAACCCATGAGCAGTTTAAAAACTATAAATCATTAGAGGCTCATGTTCAATTCACCAATGGATGGTCCAGCCGCCTCAAATATTCTGGGTGAACGACCAGAAAACTGTTGTTTAACACAAAGACAAGCAGTCATTATTTCTACAAGGTTGAAATACGTCAAGATTAATGTCTAGCGTACCCAAAAATTATTTCTAGCATATGATTAACACTCTTTGAACCCATGTGTAACGTATTGAACAGGTTTCTAACTTACAGCTACCATATAATGGTGTATTTGCAGTGTACAGAGCTCTGCTGCTGCCTGCAGCGTACACACACACACACACACACACACACACACACACACACACATGCAGAGCTAAACACATGTACTTATACGTATAATGGGATGTGTCTGAGCACTTTCAAGCTACAGAATAAAGATTTTTATCTTTGACTGCAGTCTGTAACATCAGCTGTTCAATGCTGTTCTGATAAATATGCCAAAATATCAGAACACCGGGGGAGATGGATCTAATCAGCTGATCACGCTGGCACACAGAAAAAAAAATTACTGGTATAATTAGCTGCTATAAAAACATCCTAAATCAGGACAGTGAAGTTTTTATGGTCACTTGAAAGAGGAGAATCTGCTTAATTTAATGATACCAAACATTCTATGGACTTCAGTCACCAACTGATATTAAATCCATGCATAATAAAGCCAACAAGTAATCACAACTTCAAGAAAAAATCAAAGAAAATCAGCAACACGAAAAGCTCCCATTTAAAAAAAAAAAAAACACTGCACCACATTAGCAAGAGAAATTGGAAATTGGGAATAGCAGAGATGATGTGGGAAAATTATTTGATTTTCCCCTGTGCGTTTTTATACATTATTGAGAGATGACAGAGAGCTGTGGCTGAGGTGCAGCCAAAAGCATGGCATGCAAGACAGTTGCTCTGGAGAGGGGACATCTTTCTGCACTTTGAAATACTTTTTTAAATCACAATTTACCTTGGTGAAAATGCCGTGAATACACAACCATACGTGCAGGAATATTGTGGGAGCTGATGTCTTTCCTTCTGACCGCTGCAATCCATTCCATCCCACGCCTCTTTGTTAGCTCAGAGACCTGATTTGCTCCACTTTTCTTCCAAGTCGGGAAGTTTAAAAAAAGTGTACACCATGATCAATCTTTTTCCACGTCAATCATGAGAGCAGTTGTTGTATTTGAAAATGCAGCAAAACTTTCCCATTCTAACATTGCATGGTATTCGGAGGAATAATAATGTGATTGAAAGGACCACATTGGAAATTAGTGTTTTCACTTTCTTAAGTCATCCTGGATTTTGTATGACGTTTCACAGATACATCTCAAAAATTAGAATATCATGAAAAACTTCAATATTTTTTGTCACTCATTTCAGAAAGTGAAACCCAGATATTATATAGATTCATTACACAGAGAGTGATATATTTCAAGTGTTTATTTATTATAATTTTGATGATTATGGCTTCCAGCCCATGAAAACCCCAAATTCGCTTTCTCAAAAAATTAGAATATTACATAAAATCAATTTTAAAAAATAGTTCTTTAATAGAAATGTTGGCCGACTGAAAAGTATGTCCATGTACACATTCAGTACTTGGTCGGGGCTCCTTGTGGATTAATTACTGTATCAATGTGGCATGGCGTGGAGGTGATCTACCTGTGGCAGTGCTGAGGTGTTATGAAGGTCCAGGTTGTAATATAAAGCTTATAAAGCATAAAGCTTGTCAGCAGAGGGAAGCATGAAGCTGACTTTGGTCTCGATAAACACGGTAGACCAACACCAGCAGATGACATTGTTCCTCAAATCATCACTGACTGTGGAAACTTCACACTAAACCTCAAGCAACTTAGATTATGTGCCTCTCCACTCTTTCTCCAGACTCTGGGACTTTGATTTCCAAATGAAATGCAAAGTTTACTTTTATTTGAACAGAGATCATCGACTGGTGTTTGTCCACTCTGCTTTATCAAGACCAAAGTCAGTGCAGTCGTCTACCAGGAAATTTTAGAGCACTTCATGCTTCCCTCTGCTGACAAGCTTTATGGACAAGCTGATTTCGCACTGCCAAAAGTATCAAAACCTGGTATAATGACCATGGCGTCACTGTGTTTGATTGGCCAGCAAACTCTCCTGACCTAAACCCCAGAGAGAATCTTTGGATTATTGTCAAGAGAAAGATGAGAGACACCAGACCCAACAATACAGGCGAGCTGAAGGACACTATCAAAGCAACCTGGACCTTCATAACACCTCAGCAGTGCCACAGGCTCTGATCACCTCCATGCCACGCCACATTGATACAGTAATTAATCCAAAAGGAGCCCCAACCAAGTATTGAGTGGCACATGGAGATACTTTTCAGTCGGCCAACATTTCTATTAAAAAACTATTTTTTAAAATTAATTTTATGTAATATTCTAATTTTTTGAGAAACTGAATTTGGGGTTTTCATGGGCTGTAAGCCATAATCATCAAAATAAAAATAAATAAATGCTTGAAATATCCTTTCAGGTTGCGGGGGGGCTGGAGCCTATATCACACTCTGTGTAATGAATCTATATAATACATGGGTTTCATTTTCTGAAAGGAGTGACAAAAATATTGAACTTTTTCCATGATATTCTAATTTTTTGAGATGTACCTGTATATGTATATTTACATTTCCTGTGTTTGAATGGCGTGGCAAACCGGGGTGGTGGTTCCTCTCTTCAAAAAAGGGGACCGGAGGGTGTGCTCGAACTTTAGAGGGATCACACTCCTCAGCCTCCCTGGGAAGGTCTATGCCAAGGTACTGGAGAGGAGAGCCCGGCAGTTGGTCGAACCTCGGATTCAGGAGGAGCAATGTGGTTTTCGTCCTGGCCGTGGCACATCGGACCAGCTCTTTACCCTCTCGAGAATTCTTGAGGGTTCGTGGGAGTTTGCCCAACCAGTTCACATGTGTTTTGTGGACTTGGAGAAGGCATTCGACCACGTCCCTCATGGATTTTTGTGGGGGGTGCTTCGGGAGTATGGGGTATCGGGCTTGTTATTATGAGCTATTCAGTCTCTGTACGACCATTGTGAGAGTTTGGTTCGTATTGCCAACACTCGGTCGGAGTCATTCCCAATGAGAGTTGGACTCCGCCAGGGCTGCCCTTTGTCACCCATCCTGTTCATAATTTTTATGGACAGGATTTCTAGGCGCAGCTAGGGAATGGAGGGTGTCATTCTTGGTGACCACAGGATCTCATCTTTGTTGTTTGCAGATGATGTTGTCCTGTTGGCTTCATCCAGCAATGACCTACAGCTCTTGCTGGGACGGTTTGCTGCTGAGTGTGAAGCAGCTGGGATGAGAATCAGCACCTCCAAGTCCGAGTCCATGGTCCTCAGCCGGAAAAAGGTGGATTGTCCTCTCTGGGTTGGGGACAGGCTCCTGCCCCAAGTGGAGGAGTTTAAGTATCTCAGGGTCTTGTTCATGAGTGAGGGGAAAATGGAGTGAGAGATTGACAGATGGATTGGAGCAGCATCTGCAGTGATGCGGACGTTGTACTGGTCTGTTGTGGTGAAGAGGGAGCTTAGTTCTAAGGCAAAGCTGTCGATTTACCAGTCAATCTACGTTCCTACTCTCACCTATGGTCACAAGCTTTGGGTAATGACCGAAAGAACGAGATCGCGGATACAAGCGGCTGAAATGAGCTTTCTCCGTAGGATTGCTGGACTCACCCTCAGAGATAGGGTGAGGAGCTCAGTCATCCGGGAGAGGCTCAGAGTAGAACCGCTGCTCCTCCACATTGAAAGGAGTCAGTTGAGGTGGTATGGGCATCTGATTAGGATGCCTCCTGGACACCTCCCACTTGAGGTGTTTCAGGCACGTCCCACTGGGAGGAGACCCCGGGGCAGACCCAGGACTCGGTGGAGAGACTATGTCTCCCAGCTGGTCTGGGAACGCCTTGGTATCCCCTCTGAAGAGCTGGAGCAGGTGGCTGGGGAGAGGGAAGTCCGGGCTTCTCTGCTTGAACTGCTGCCTCCACGACCAGGACCTCCGGAAAAGCAGTAGAAGATGGATGGATGGATGGATGGATGGTGTTTGAATAACATATTCAGTGTCATTTTAATAAGACTGCGTGTCAATCCATCCATCTTCTACTGCTTTTCCGGAGGTCCAGGTCACGGAGGAAGCAGTTCAAGCAGGGGAGCCCAGACTTTCCTTTCCCCAGCTACCTGCCCCAGCTCTTCAGAGACGATAACAAGACATTCCCAGACCAGCTGGGAGATGTAGTCTCTCCAGCGAGTCCTGGGTCTGCCCCGGGGTCTCCTCCCAGTGGGACGTGCCCGAAACACCTCAAGTCGGAGGCGTACAGGAGATCTCCTGATCAGACGCTCATATCACCTCAACTGGATCCTTTCAATGTGGAGAAGCAGCGGTTCTACTCTGAGCCTCTCCCGGATGACTGAGCTCCTCACCCTATCTCTGAGGGTGAGTCCAGCAATACTAAGAAGAAAGCTCACTTCAGCCGCTTGTATCCGCGATCTCATTCTTTTGGTCATTACCAAAAGCTCACGACCATAGGTGAGGGTAGGAATGTAGATTGACTGGTAAATCAACAGCTTTGCTGGAGAGCTTAGCTCCCTCTTCACCACAACAGATCCGTACAAGGTCTGCATCACTGCAGATGCTGCTCCAATCCATCCGTCAATCTCTCGCTCCATTCTCCCCTCACTCGTAAATAAGACCCTGAGATACTTAAACTCCTCCACTTAGGGCAGGAGCTTGTCCCCAACCTGGAGAGGACAATCCACCTTTTTCCGGATGAGGACCATGGACTCGGACTTGGAGGTGCTGATTCTCATCCCAGCTGCTTCACACTCAGCAGCAAACCGTCCCAGTAAGACCTGTAGGTCATTGCTGGATGAAGCCAACAGGACAACATCATCTGCAAACAACAGAGATGAGATCCTGTGGTCACCAAGCATGACACCCTCCGTTCCCTGGCTGTGCCTAGAAATCCTGTCCATAAAAATTATGAACAGGATCGGTGACAAAGGACAGCCCTGGTGGATTCCAACTTTCACCGGAAATGAGTCCGACCAAGTGTTGGCAATACAAACGAACATCTCACAACAGTTGTATGGAGACTGAATAGCTTGTAATAACAAGCCCGATACTCCATACTCCCAAAGCACCCCCCTCAAAAAACCATGAGGGACACGGTCGAATGCATTCTCCAAGTCCACAAAACACATGTAAACTGGTTGGGCAAACGCCCGTGAACCTTCAAGGATTCTCGAGAAAGTAAAGAACTGGTCTGATGTGCCACAGCCAGGATGAAAACCACATTGCTCCTCCTGAATCTGAGGTTTGACCAACAGCTGGACTTTCCTCTCCAGTACATTGGCATCAATCTTCCCAGGGAGGCTGAGGAGTGTGATCCCTCTAAAATTGGAGCACACCCTTCGGTCCCCATTTTTGAAGAGAGGAACCACAACCCCTGTTTGCCATGCCAAAGGCACTGTCCCCGACCCCCATTGTTGCAGAGGCATGTCAACCATGACAGCCCTTCAACATCCAGGGCCTTGAGGTACTCAGGGCGAATCTCATCCAACCCCTGGGGCCAGCCACCAAAGAGATTTTTAACCACTTCGGCGACCTCAGCCCCTGTGATGGGCCAGTCGTCCCCTTCATCCACAAGCCCTGTTTGCTCTGTGGAAGGCATGTCAGTGGGATTGAGGAAATCCTCAAAGTATTCCTTCCACCGCTCGACGATATCCTCAGTCAAAGTCAGCAGCACCCCATCCACAACATACACAGTGTGGACAGGGAGCTGCTTCCCCCTCCTGACCCGCCGGACAGTTTGCCAGAATCTCTTTGACGCGACCGAAAGTCTTGTTCCATGGCCTCACTGAACTCTTCCCACACCCGAGTTTTTGCTTCAGCAACCACCCGAGCTGCACTCCGCTTGCCTACCAGTACTCCTCAGCTGCTTCAGGAGTTCCACAAGCCAATCAAGCTTGATATGGCTCCTTCTTCAGGTTAATGGCCCTCCTTCCCACTGGTGTCCACCACTTGGGTCGGGGGTTGCCACTACAAAATGCACTGACAACCTTGCGGTCGCAGCTCTGGACAGCCGCTTCAACAATGGAGGTGGAGAACATGGCCCATTAAGACTCCATGTCTCCAGACTCCCTCGGAATGTGGTCGAAGTTCTTCCAGAGGTGGGAGTTGAAGACCTCCTGGACAGGGGCCTCAGCCAGATGTTCCCAGCACACCCTCACTATACGTTTGCATTTACCAAGTTTGAATGGCATCCTCCCCTGCCATCGGATCCAACTCACCACCAGGTGGTGATCAGTTGACAGTTCTGCACCTCTCTTTACCCGAGTGTCCAAGACATACGGTCGCAGGTCTGATGACACAATAACAAAATCAATCATCGACCTGCGATCTAGGGTGTCCTGGTGCCAGGTGCACATATGGACACCCTTATGCTTGAACATGGTGTTTGTTATGGACAAACTGTGGTTAGCACAGAAGTCCAATAACTGAACACCACTTGGGTTCATATCGGGCAGGCTGTTCCTCCCAATCACCCCCCTCCAGGTTTGACTGTCATTGCCCACATGTGCATAAGTCCCCCAGAAGGACAATGGAGTCTCCAAGAGAAGCACTCTCCAGCACCCCAGTCAGAGACTCCAAAAAGGGTGGGTACTCTGAACCATCATTTGGTGCATAGGCAAAAATGATGGTCAGGACCGGTTTCCCAACCTGAAGGAGCAGGGAAACAACCCTATCATCCACTAGGGAAAACTCCAATATAGAGGCAGCAAGGTGAGGGGATACAAGAATGCCCACCCCTGCTCATCACCTCTCACCCGGAGCAATTCTAGAGTAGACCAAGCTCCACCCCCTCTCCAGGAGACTGATTCCGGAACCGAAGCTGTGTGTTGAGGTGAGGCCAACTATATCTAGCCAGTATGTCTCAACTTCATGTACCTGCCCAGGCTCCTTCCCCACCAGAGAGGTGACATTCCACGTCCCAAAAGCCAGTTTAGGAAGCTTGGGATCAGACCGCCAAGGTCTGCGCCTTCAACCACCACCTGATCCACACCGGACTGGACTGGACCCCTGCACCGGACCCCCATGGTCCCTCCTGCAGGTAGTGAGCCCACTGGGGGGTGGACCCATGCAAATCCTTCGGGCTGAGCCTGGCAGGGTCCCATGGGTGGAAACCTGGTCACCAGGCGCTAGCCATTGAGCCCCTCCCCCAGGCTGGGCTCCAGGGTGGGGCCCCGGTAACCCCATAGGGTACATTGAATCCTTGTTCTAGCATTTATCATGAGAGTCTGTTTGATTGTTCTTTGTCTTGCCCTTCACCCCGGACCAGTTTGTTTTGGGTGACCCTACCAGAGGCAGATTGCTCTGGACAACATAGCCCCTGGGATCACTAAGGCACGCAAACCCCCCACCACACGAAGGTGATGATCCATGAGGGATAAGGCTGCGTGTCCACAGGCAAAGTAAAAATGCTCTCAACCTGTTTTCTTGGGCGCTTTTCATGCGCTTGTTAAAAAAAAGCACTGCCTGGTTGCCTGGTATCCTGGCAACCGTATGACCTGTCACTCAAAACATGCCTGGGATTTCAGAGTTTGCTCTGAAACGCTCTACTCACTGGAACAAATCACATCAAACTGGTAAAAAAAAAAATATATACATATCCCTCCAAGCTTTGGCTGTTAAATAATGATCATGGTGTTCTTTTAGGCTGATTGTGATCAGCTGGTGAGAGAGGTGTGCAGCTGATGAGCGCTGCAGTGGTCTGAAAGTTGAACTTTTTTTTAGCTTTCAGCACCACGAGCGCAGCGCTGACTGCTGAGAGCGTTTTTGCGCCGAGAGCACTGAGTGCATTAGACGGCGGACTACACAGAAAAAGAGCAGAAAACAGTTGCCCGCAGATGAAAAAAACCACATTTGGTGGACAGGCAACCTATCTGCATTCATTGCTCACTACCTAGCACAGACAGGCAGAACACTTTTCCGACAATTCCTTGCGTTTTTTTTTTTCCGTCTGGTGACGTCACACGCCCATTCTCTATTGCAGCCTTTTTGGGGATGGGGATGATGATGGAGGCCTTGAGGCAGGAGGAGATGGTGGCGTGCATCAGAGAGCCATTGAACAACTTGGTGAGGATCCCTGCCAGCTGGTCTGCACATTCTTTGACCACCACTCCTGTGATGCCGTCTGGACCCGCAGCTTTGTGGGGGTTCACTGCTCTCAGTTGCCTCCTCACCTCATGCACCTGTAGAGAGGGGGTTTGGGGAGGGGAGAGAGGGGAGGGGGGATGGGCTTTGGGGGGGAAGTGTGGTGAAACCGGGCAAAGAAGCTGTTAAGCTCCTCTGCCAGACTGAGGCTGCTGTCTGGTGCTGGGGGGCCCTAGCCCCTGTAGTTGGTGAGGACCTGGATGCCTCTCCACATCTGTCGTGGGTTGTTGTCTGAGAGGAAGCCCTCCACCTTCCTCCTACAGGCATTCTTAGCGAGTTTCATGCCTCTCCTCAGGTTGGCTATAGCAGTGCTCTACAGAGAGCTGTCTCTCTGTCTGAAGGCTGAGTTGCAGGCTCTGATCAGAGCCTGGACTTCACTTGTCATACAGCGTCCACGGTTTAGAAATACCCGGATGTGTTTGGTGACTGTCACATTTTCTACACAGCATTTGATGTAGAACAGGACAGATTTGGTGTAGGAGTCCAGATCCAGCTGTTCAAAGATGCTCCAATCAGTGCAGGTAAAGCAGTCTTGTAATGGAGAAGAGCGTTTTCAGGCCAGGTTTTAATTGTTTGCTTGGTTGGGGGGGAACTCTTCCTATGGGGGGTGTAGGCAGGAATCAGTAACAGAGAGAGATGGTCTGATTGTCCAAGGTGGGGGAGGGGGTGGATCTGACGGCATGTTTAATGTTGCTGTAAACATGATCCAGTGTTCTTTCCCTTCTTGTGGGACACTTAACACTTTTGGGGCGGAAGTGGCTCAGGAGGTAGAGCAGGTCATCTAATAACCGGACGGTTGGCAGTTCGAATCCCGCTCTCCCCAGATATCCTGCCGTCGTGTCCCTCGGCAAGACACTTCACCCGCATTGCCTCCAGCGGCCATAACACTGGGTATGAATGTGTATAAATGTATAAAAATGTTCGGTGGTGGCCGGAAAGGCCATTGGCGCAGATTGGCTGCCACGTTTCCATCAGCCTGCCCCAGGGAAGCTGTGGCTGCTGAAGTAGCTTGCCACTACCATTGTCTGTTTGGAGTGAATGAATAATGTACCTATTTGTAAAGCGTCTTTGAGTATATATGATAAAGTGCTATATAAAATTGATGAATTATTATTATTAACATGTTGGTAGAATTTGAGTATAGTCTTAAAGCATGCATTGTTAAAATCCCCTGCAATAATGTGGACTGCATTGGGGAGCTCTCTTTGCTGCCTGCTGACATTGTGGTGGAGGTGAAATTTCTGCAATTAGCTCGCGGGGGAGATAAAAAGGCCTGCATAGGAAGGACATGGCCTCTTAATCCAGTGAACAGTGGCTATGAATGATTCTGCTGTTTTTACACCAAGTCTGAAGCACATAAGCACAGAGCTCCCCCCACCCCCACCCCACCTTCCCTTACCAGAATCAGCGTTGCGGTCCAAATGGTGTGTAGCTCGGCCAGGTAATTCCACAGTTCTCACAATACTGAGCACGGATGGAGAGCCGTGCTCAGGTCTTAAGTTTAATTAGTATCATTTTCTGTATTTCTTTATCTTGGGTTATTTATTATTTGTATTGTCTGTAGATTGGGATTTGAAGTTGTCATTTGTTCTTTGTGCTTTGTTATCATTATTTCTGCTTTGTATTTAATATATATGTTATTTGTGTTTCCTTTTGTTTCTGTTTTTCTAGTCTCTGTTCCTGGTTAGTTATTATTATGATGTCTTTGATGTCATCTGTCCTTTACCATCCAGTTTAGTATCGTAATTATTCACCTGTTTTGACATAAGTCTATCCTCACCTTGTACTCTCAGTTCCCTGTTTGTATTTATCTGGTTTGTGTTCATTTTGTAGTATTTCCATATTTTTAGTCAGTCTCCTTTTACTATTTCCTCCGGTGCTCTTATATTGACAGCGTGCTGTGTTGACTTCCTGTACTAGCTCAAGTTCGCGGTCTAGCACAGCTGTCATCATTTTGGTTTAATTACTCCTCACTTACGTGACCACATCTGTATTCTGTTGTTAATTTTCCCTGTGCCTTATAAATAGGGCATTGCAACACTTCTCGTTGCAGCGCCCTTCTCAGTCTACAGTCGGGCATCCCCCGTCTGATTCCGCAGTTTAAATCCTGCTGTCATGGGACTGAGTGCGGTGTGTCACTATTCTCAGGCTCTTAAATTATGTCTGAGCATTTCCTGTATTTTTCCAGTGCTGTGTGTTATTTTCCTGTGATGGTTTAAGATTTGTTTAGTTGTCAGTTATTCTTTGTTATGCATGTCATTATTATTATTATTATTATTATTATTATTATTATTATTATTATTATTATTATTATTATTGTTAGTTTCTGCAGCTTTGTGTTTATATTTTGTTTCTCTGTGATACGAATTCTCTACCTCCTCTTCCAGACACTCCCACCTCGCCATCATCTCGCATTCAGTTCACTAGTTGTCCCAGCTGTGAGCTGTCTAGTAATTAGGTCAACCTGCCCACTCATGTAACCCACACCTGCTATCACTTGTTATCATTTGTTTCTGGCCCTATTTAAGGACTGTTATTTCTCTCCCTCTTTGCTGGGGTCTAAAGAGTCTAGCATCAGAACCCAACTCCCATTCTGACGTTTATTCCTGTGTTCATTCTGTCTACTCCATTGTCATCTCAGTTCATACGTTTGCTTTGTGCACTGTTTGGACTTTTGTGTTTGTGCACGGTTTGGACTTTTTGTGTTCCTTCAATAAATATCACAAACTACAGTAAGGTGCTTGGGTCTCCATTTCTGCCTTGAGGGGCAAATCATGATAGCCACGTGGGCTCCACGCTTCACTCATCCTCTGCATCCTGCCTTGCCTCAAGTTCTGTAAGTTATCCCTTGCTGTTATATTTTGTGTTTCTTTATTATTAAATGTGCAAACTCACAGCTCGCAGTTGGAGTCTTTATCCTGCCCTGAAAGGGCGCTTTATGACAACAGCAGCAGATGGAAAGCGTTCGTTAAGCCATGACTTGGTCACAGTCAGAATACAACACTCCCGGACGTAGTGATTATAAGCTATCTCCATGCGCAGCTCGTTCATTTTGTTGGTGAGGGATCTGGCATTGGTGAGAAAAATTGAAGGTAACGGTGGTTTGGAGCGAAATTTGCACAGCTAGGCATGAAGGCCAGCCCTGCAGCCTCATTTCTACTTCCTCTCCTGTTGTCGTCTGCACTTGCGGGGTATAACGAACGACAGAGCACCCAGAGGTTTGGCAGTCTCCTTGGGGATGTGGTGGAAGTCACAGGAACGGGCGCTGGAGATGAAGGTGAGTTGGCGGCCAATGTGCTATTGTAACGGATCACGTCACCAGTGTAACGGATCTCGTCACAAGCGTAACGGTTCTTCTTTCTGGGGCACCCTTAAGCGGCCGTGATCGGGAACATCAAAACAAGTGTGTGCAGCATAGGGACCACGATGACACCAGACTGCTATTTCCGCAATTTATTTCTGTAGATGAAATAAAACAAAATGCATCACGCTCCGTCTGTACCTCGATCCCACACAGGCTCCTACATTAACAAAACATAAATTACACAATGACACAGGCTGCTGGAGTCACTACAGAACCTATATTGGTGCGAAACTTTAAAATGGCCCCCACCGGACTCCCAATGTGCGCCGAAACACCCACAAAACTCTCATTTACAACAGAAACAACAAAAAAAATACACTACAGTGACATGTCAAATTAATAACGAACAATTACAAACCAAGGTTACAGTTTAAATGATAAGACTAACGAACGATATGATTATTTAGTGCCAGCAGCGTTTGGACACAACTTACCCACAGCAAAGCAACGCGATACTGTGGGGAAAGACTAAACTACCGGAGCCTCGAAGGTACAGGAAGAGCGGATGTGAGAAGTGTACTGCCAAAATAAAACACTCAAGTAAAATAAATTCACAATATAAAGAAAAACATAACTGATAAAAAGAAATACTTAGAGTACATTTTTGACTCCGTTACACTATGCATGGAAATCCATTAGTAAGCTGGCGGCCGGGGCTCCTGAGGAATGGTGAGGGGTGGTGGCCCACCTTTCTAGTGGTGGCGTCACCCGGGGTATAAAGGGCACAGCGGGAGGCAGCCATGTCTCTTTTGCTGTTGACCCTCTGGCAAGCAGGAGTGCCGAAGCTGCGTTGTATATAGTTGGTGTTGTAAGAAAGCTACCTTGCACTTCACCTCTGGCCTGATTATTATTACAAGAATTATGGGCACAACATTTGGCGATGAGGAGAACATGGTAATGGAATGAGCTGCCACCAGTTTCTGACCATTATTTGGAGGCCCCGGCCGAGCCACCCGTGCCTTGGCCTAGGTGGTTCGCTGCTTTTAACAACTACCTGGTGGCTCTTAACCTCAGCGAGCTTGAGAAGTTACGAGCAAGGGCAATTTTGGTCCATAATTTGGCCATGGAAGGCCAACGAGTCCTCGAGACATTGGGAGGAGCGGATAACTTTGATGAGGTGGTGGAGTAAATGGCGCGCTATTTTCACGCCCCAGAAAATATCTTAGCGCATCGCATCCAGTTTTGGCAGCGCCACCAGCAGATGGGTGAGTCTGTTCAGCAGTACGTTGCAGGCCTGCATTAGTTGGCTGGTGAGTTCCAATTTGGAGCATTGCAGGATGAAATGATCCGGGACCAGCTGGCGGAGCATGTGCGCCGTCCTGCGGTTTGGTCAAGACTCCCGACTCATTCGGACGAACTGACGCTAGCCAAGGCTATCAAGGTAGCACAGCAGTTCGAAGCTGTTGAAGTCATAGCGAGGAACCTCAGGGGGAGGTCCACTCCTACCCTAGATGAGCCTCGTGTAAAGGCGCTGACATTGGTCCCTGAGAATGAGGACAACGTAGAGGAAGAGGAATACACCTCCGTTGTCAAGATTAGGTCTTCCACTGGGACACCGAAATGTTACGGCTGTGGGTCCACCAGGCATCGCTACAAGTCCAGAGAGTGTCCAGTGAAAGGCAAGCGCTGTGGGAGATGTAGCCTTTTGCACCACTTTGCCAGAACCTGCAAGAATTTTGAGCGAGGGGACCGAAGACAGGAAATGGGCTTCTCTGCGAAGACTCCAACAGTCATCCACACCGTTTCCCCGGAGACGGATGGACATATTTGTTGTACTGTTACGTTGGATGGCTCTGGTTTCGGTGCTAAATTTGGTGACAGTGAAGAGTCTGTTTCCCCGCTATTGCATAAATAGAGTGTCCGCTCCCTACTACGGATATGGCAGGAATAGGCTTGCTGTGGTGGGGTCCGTGGAACTAACGGCAGCCTACAAGTCTAGAACCATGGCGGACGTCCAGGTGGTGGTGACCGCTGCGGGACCCAAAATCATGGGGTGTGACATGTTTTACGGCTTGGGGTTCTCTATCATCAGCGACACCGGAGAGGAGTGGTCGGGCTACAGGTTGTGGAACAGCCCTGCCCCATGTGTGGACGACAATGAAGTGTGGGACAATAACTGGTCTGGTATCACAGAAGGAGTGCAAACGGAACACCACGGTGGGCCATCCCGGGACACACCCTATGCCAGCGTCCAGGTTGCCCTTGGTGCGGGATCTGGACGGCCCAATGGGACCCCCGGGGTGGCGGGTAGGACCGAGGTGCCAGCGCTGAAAGAACCCAGGGTGAGACCAACTGGTGCAGTTTTAAAACGCGCCAAATGACAGCCTTCGAAAAGGGCCTCAGGCCAGGCTGGCAAGACGACCAGTCCTAAATGGGAGGCCCGCTCGCAACATGGTGGTCTAAAGAAGCATGACAGAGCTCCCCTGCGTATTGGTGATGGGGTCCATCCAAGGGTTGAAGCTTGGCTGAGAGGGACCCATAAACATTGCGAGCAGAGTGATGACCAGGGGTGGCTGCAGGTGACACCGGCCAAGAGTGACAGCTATTTAGGCCTGTCTGATAAGTCGTGGAGGCACCCTAGTGAACTGCGCTGCGTAGTGGAGAAAAGGAGGTGACGCAGTCCATCTTCAGAGGCCAAAAGATGGAGGCGCTCTGGGTGGGAACCACCAGATGGCAATCCAAGAGGGGGGCCCTCCACGGGGTTTGTGAAGTGACTGGGGTATGTTCAAATATGTTCTGGTTTAATTTCCCTGTGTCACGTTGTGCATAGTTTATACTTGGTCTTATTGGGTTTGTGCCCCGGGTGTTTAAAAAAAAAAAAAAAAAAAAAAAAAGGAAAACTGAAAATGAATTGAGTAATTTACTGTATATGTCATAGAAAAGTATTTTGACGTTTTGGCTGGTTTTACGGTGCAAATATAAAGCTTCAAGTATGATTGTGAGTAGTGGCCCAACACTGTTTATTTTGATTTGTAATGTGCCCTGGTGTGGGGTGGGTGTGTTGGGTGGGGGCCACCAATAGGGGATGTTTAGGTTCAGTTCTATGATTGTTTGTTGTATATATTGAATTTGTTCTGGAATTATTTTTGCTTTAGGAGCACGGCTGTTTTTATCTTGGGCTGGAATAAGGTGGCAGAATAACCCGCCTGGCTGTGTAGGGGGTGCCAGCAGTCTACCTGGCCCCTCTAGCTTATGTTGTGTGTGTGGATAGTTTGGTTATTTCTTTTTGTACATTTAGTTTCATTGTTTAGTGCGTGAGTCGGGTTGCAAATTTTGGGGGGGCGGGGGTCCAATTGGTGTGTTTGCCATTTTTATGTGGTGGGGGGGAGGTTGTTATGTATGTAAATTTGTTAGTAAGATGGCGGCCAGGGCTCCCGGGGAATGGTGAGTTGTGGTGGCCCGCCTTTCCAGTGGTGGCGTCACCCGAGGTATAAAGGGCACGGCGGGAGGCAGTCATGTCTCTTTTGCTGTTGACCCTCTGGCAAGCAGGAGTGCCGTAGCTGTGTTGTATATAGTTGGTGTTGTAACTAAGCTACCTTCTACTTCACCTCCGGCCTGATTATTATTACAAGAATTATGGACACAACACGATGCCTATACAGTCGTGAAAAAATTAGGACATCCTGTATAAGCCTGTTTTTTTTAACATATTTGGACATATGGATATTTAATATCAATGTTTAAAATATTGGGAGATTCACCTAATACATCATCATCATCATCATAGCAGTCTGTCATGGGCGACAATGACTGTTTCATTTAGGTCTGATCAGATTCCTCCAGGCAGCTGCGTCCTTTGCCTTTGGCTGTCAGGAACTCCTGTCTATATCCAACTTCTTCAAGTTTCTTTTTACAGTGTCTTTAAATCTCAGCCTTGGTCTATGCTGATTGCGATTGCCCTCGCATAACTGTGAGTACAGTAACTGCCGAGGGACAGTTACCTCTGTCCCTCAGAGGGACTGCCATCCTCTCAACATGTCCGAGCAATTTCAGCTTCTTCTGTATTAGCATGTCCTCCATTGATGGTAGACCAGCTCGTTTCAGCACTTCTATGTTGGTCATCTTGTCTTTCCATGAGATGTTCATTATAGCTCGAAGGTGTCTCATCATGTACATGTGGAGTTTCTTTACCTGCACCTTGTAGAAAGTCCAAGTTTCAGCACCATGCAATAAAGTAGCAAGTACTGTCGCTCTGTACACTTTGCATTTCGCATGGATAGACACATGTCGATTGTTCCACAGTCTCTCCCTCAAGTTTCCAAGCACAGCACTTGCTCTTCCTATTCTGAGAGATAGTTCATCCTCCAGCCTAGCATTCTCTGAAACAGTACTCCCGAGATACTTAAAAGTCTTACACTTGATTAGTGGCTCTGTACCAATGCTGATCTCTTCTGGTAGTGATGTTGATAACTGGAACTTTGGTGGTTGATACAGGCACTCTGCCTTCTTGATGTTGATTTGGAGGCTGAATTGGCTAGCTGCTCTTGCAAATTTCTCCACTAAAGATTGCATATCTTCCACACTGTGTGCAACTAGAGCATTGTCATTGTCAAAGAGCATTTCTCTTACTACCTTTACCGATGTCTTGCTCTTGGCTTTAAACTGTGCCACATTGAACAAGTCTGCTTCTTTCCTTGTTTGAATGTATACTCCTTCTGAAGTGTCTTTGAAGGTCACCTCAAACATGGCTGCCAGATATAGCGAGAAGAGTGCAGGCACCAGCACACACCCTTGTTTCACCCCGTTGCTTACTGAAAAGTCTTTCAGCACTGAACCACTCATTGCCACGTTTGCTTGCATACCTGTATGGAGTGCCTCGATCAGGCTGACAAACTTCTCTGTACAGCCATATTTCTTGAGTACCTGCCAAAGTCCTTGACGCGATACAGTATTGAAGGCTTTACTGAAGTCAATGAAGACTACATAAAGTGGCATGTTCTGTTCAATACACTTTTCTTGAACCCGTTTAAAGCAGAAAATCATTTCCATTGTGCTTCTTCCACTTCTAAATCAGCACTGGGTTTCCGGTAGTACATTCTGCAAGATGTGTTCATTGATTCTGTTCAGTAGTACACGTGAGAGAATCGTACCAACAGTGACTAGCAGTAATATACCTCGGTAATTTCCACAATCTTTCCTGTCACCTTTCTTAAATAAAGGCACAATACTTGCATCCTCCCAGTCTTGAGGTACTTTCTGGGCATCCCATATCTCTTGGATGAGCTTGTGCAGGCAGTTGGTCAGCTGAACACCACCAAAGTTACACACTTCTGCTGGAATTCCATCCCTTCCTGGAGCTTTACCATACTATGTTGTCCTGATAGCTGCCATTAGTTCATCAAGATTCGGTGGTTCATCCAGACTTGATACAACTGATCGCTGCACTAGAGCTTCTTTAGCCTCTTCAGCACAATCTCCGGGGTTGTTTAGTAGTTTGTCAAAGTGGTCTGCAAATCTCTCCAGGATCTTGTCTTTCTCCTGCAAAACCGCTTCACTATCCATAGCCTTTAGTTGGATCAATCCTCTTGGTTTAGGGCCGTAGATTTCTTTCATACCTGTGAAGAATGTTTCCATGTCCTTCCTGTCTGCTGCAGTTTGAAGTTCCTTCACTTTTTCACCCCACCAGTTGGACTTCATCTCTCTGGCGTACTTCTATAGCTCACTCTGAGCCTTTGAGTATTTCTTCTTCTTTGACCTTGTGTTACACTGTATTTTCCTGCCTAGATGTATTCCTCACTTCCAGTAGTTTCTTCAGATATTCATCATGCTCATTAAACCAATCTTGATGTTTCCTTTCAGGGTGGCCTAAAACATCACTTGCAGTCTGATACACCGTATCCTTCAGTGTTGCCCATTTCTCTTCTGTATCATTCTCTGAGTTGTTGCTGTCCCAGCCTTTCAAATTTTCATCCATTTCCTGTGTAAGTTCTTTCTGCTTCTTTTGGCCTTTCAGTGCACTAGTGTTTAGCTTCCGTGGTGGCTTGACACCCGTCCTGCAGTGCTGTTTTCATCTGCAAATCCTTAATCTCGATCTCAGCATAACATGATCAGTACCACAGTCCACACCTGTCATTGCTCTGGTGTCCGATACATCCCTTATGTCTCTCTGCCTTACTATGATGTAATCTAACAATTGCCAGTGCTTGGAGCTTGGATGCATCCATGTCTTCTTGTGTGTCCTTGTGCTCAAATAGGGTGTTGGTTATCACAGGGTTGTACTCTGAACATAGTGCAAGTAGAAGTTCTCCATTAGCATTGCACTTGCCTACCCCATGACTGCCTAGCACTCCTTTCCATTTCTCAGTGTCCGAACCAACTCTAGCATTAAAATATCCAACGAGTATCAGCCTGTCATCAGTCGGTACATGCCTGATAGTCTCAAGTAAATCACTGTACAACTCTTCCTTCGCCTCCTCTGTGTTGGTCATTGTTGGGGAATACACAATGATGAGTGTGGTATACATCTTCCACTGTAGTGGGAGTCTCATAGTCATTATCCTGTCAGTGATTGGCACCGGTTCCTCATCAAGTATTGCTGCTATCTCCATTCTAACTGCAGCCCACTCCTGCTTCTCTCCTTTCTTGAGTTGATTTCCCACTCCAAAAGAAGATGCACCCATGGTCTTCCAAGCTGTCATATCCAGGAAATCTTGTTTCACTAATTGCAGCTATAGCTACATCGTACCTGTTCATTTCCAGGGCCACAAGCGCGGTCTGTCTTTCTGGGCACTATGATGTTGATCTGTCCAACAGAGTGCGTACATTCCATTCTGCTACACACAAGGCTGCTGTTTTCCTCTTCTTTTGTCTTCCTGCTCCTAACTTACTTTCCGCTGCCTGTCGGAGTGTGAACAGATCAGCACGGACCTTATTAACCCGGGCGACATCCGAGCCGGTATGAGTTGCTTTCTGACTGACCATTTCATGAAACTGCTTGCAAAGTATTTGAGTACCACTAGCTTTTGCTGGACTAGCAGCACCTTCTTAGCAGGTAGAGATATTATCAGTGGCAAGGACAGGCCAAGACAAACTGACTCCAGTATCTGTTGCAGTGACTGACCAGATGATACATTTGTTTATCTCTGTTCTTTGTGTAGTGCATGTCACGATGCACCAACTGGCACAAGTCCACCACAGACCTTGCGACAGATGTGTTTATCTGCCAGAATGTCCAGTCTCACCCCATGTAACTGGGATTGGTCCACCACAGACCTGTGACAGATACTGTTTTTAGTTCAGCCAGGATGCCCCGTTTCACCCTCCATGCCCTCGGAAGGGCGGAGTTGCCGGTTGAGTAGCTGACAGCCCGACCCATGAGACAAGTAGTACCGGTTTTCATGGTTATCCGGCAGCAAGCAACCAAATGCCTGACCTGGCATCAATTAAATACAACATACAACAATTAACCCTTTGAGTGTGAGATTCTGCATGCCCCTAATGGCAGAGCACGGCGCTGCACCTGTCAACTATTACTTTCCTAAACACTGTTCACCTTTACTGAGGATTTGTACTGATCATGCCAGTTCACAAGGTGGCAGGCACACGTTGGAGGACTCATGGATGACATGTAATACACCAGAAAAGAAGAAATCCACCTTCTTCTTCGTCGTCTTGGAGAGCACAGCACAAGATGAACGTGGACCATCATTGTGGACATTTGTGATCGCCCACGGACAAGGAAATTCGGAGCATTTGGTCCCGAATTTATGATTTAACAACTATGATTCTAAAAAGAGATTATTTAGCTGATGGAGGTAGATGTTTACATGTTCTTATAACACAGGGAGTGTGAGGCTCATTGAATTCACCTACCGGTACCCGGAGCACCATGTAACTGGAGGACAATTGCCGGTTGTATGTTGTCAATATAAGATAAATTGCAGCGGAATAAAAGTGAAATTACAGTGGAATAATCAATAACAATTTCTGCATGTAGGACAGAAAGCTAAAATGACCAAGAGAGGACAAAATAACCACTAGAATGCCACAAAAGGATGCCACTCTACCAGAGGTAAGTGACAAATGTCTTTGTTTGGTTGTATGCAAATTAGATGCGTAAATTCACTCCTATCTGAAACTCTGGATCATATTCTACGTTTTTCTAATTGACAGTAAGCCACTTACCACTTTAACGTTATAGCCTTGGAAAGTTCTGACATCTGATCTGACTAGTTTCTTGAAAAAAATCTTTACCACTGTTGACCACTAGGGGTTATGTCGTAGTTTGGCGACAGTCACACTCAAACGGTTAAAACAAATTAAAGACCTTTTTTTTTCAAATTTTCTGAAAAATGTAATTCTAAACAAATAGTGAGGAATAAATTAGGACACCCCTACCTTTTTTAGGACACCCCCACATTAATTCCCACTTAAAATGGCTAAAATAAATTTTAAAAAATGCAAATAAAAACAAAAATAAGGTTAGACATAGATATGTGAACATTTCTTAATAAAGAACTGAATATTTAAAGGGGTGCCCAAATTTTTTCACCTGACTGTTAGTTCCTGGCTATTATGTATGCAACCCTGGTGATGAATGAGGCAGAGATGGTAGTAGCGTTGAACACAGCCTTATTATAAGATAAAGGGTAGCAGTACACAACATGCACATGCGGGGACTTCCGGCACAAGAGGAGGTGCTACGGCGGCTCGCCCCACTATATAGGGCAGTGCGGTGACAACGTCACCAAACTACACTCCACAATAAGGTGCCATCATAACATTCTCTCCCCCTTTAGAAAGTCCAAAACCATTGAAACAATTCAAACCCACACCAATTTCGAACCCAACTCACACTGTAAAATAACGAGAACCAAGGTACTTACTGTAAATGGCCAAACATATTCACACAAAACAACCTAAAATAGAGTTGGTGGGTGGACTATCACACAACTTGCACGGCACAGTGGATTATTCTGCCACTGAATTAAACTAAAAAGTCTTCATTGCAAACAAAAAATATCTGCCGTGCTCCTAAACTACACACAAATAACATACAATAACACAAGAGCTATAAAAGTGTTACACCACAGTCACTTGGGTGGGAAAGGTGGAACTGGCACTGGGGGGCCCAAGGAAGCCCCTCAGCAGGTGCGCCCCTGGAGGCAGAAGGCCCTCGGAGCGATGGCCGATCTTCTGGACGATGGAGCCCAGATCCCACACCGCCATCACCTACTCCCGTCCAGCATCACCACCTGGAGCGTCCTCCTGGACACGCCACAACTGGTTGACATGCCTCATCGAGCCATCGGACAACCGGAAGCACGCCGCTCCCAACTTCGTCACTATCCGCAGACGTGCTTGATGTTTTGCTGGCTGTCGTCTGGCCCATCTTTTTTTTTTTTTTTTTTTTTTTTAGTTACTTATTTGTACCCGTAGGTAGATTTGGTTTGCAGTCTGGTGACAAGCCATCGGCTGCCGGTCGCTGCGTGCGCGAGCGCCCTAAACCTACATGTTTTTGGTATCTTTTTGGTATCTTTTTGGTATCTTTGCCGTGGTTGTTCATCACTCCAAACCCAAACGAAGTCCATAACCTGAAGTGGAATCTTACTTGGCCTGATGAGCTGCTGCTGAGCATGCAGTAACTCCATGCTCGTCGGTCTGGCCCCGTCCTCTTCTATAAAAGTTGTAGTGCTCACCATCGTAGCTGCAGACCCCCTACCCAACTGCGGCCAAGTACCGGAGGCATCTGGGGCAAGCATGGTGTCACTCATTGGCATGGGTACTGAAACTGAGCGAGAACTGGCCGGCTTGAAAGCGAGGATGTCCGTTAGCTCTTCGTACCATTTGCTTCCAGTGTTATCCGTTGGGGGCGGGCGGGGTGATTTCTCCTGTGGGTTCCCCGGGTAAGACAAATGGCACACCCTGGCATAGTGATTCAAGCGTCCATATCTCCTACAACATTTTCCTCTTGCCTGGCACTCTTTCCCTTTATGTCAGTGCATCGCGGACCCACAACCCCTGCAACAGGTGTTTCCCAGGGCAGACCTTCGGCTGGCAGCATTGGTTCCCCAATAATCTTTGTTCAAGCTATCCTCGCTATCAGGGTCCACAACATTAGCTGAGGCAGGTGGCTCTAGCGGCTTCTGTGACTGGTGTCAATTTAGCTCCACAGCTAGTTTATCAATGGCCTCCAACCGGAGAGGTAGCTCGACTGCTTAAGTCATTAGGCGCCATTAATAGGCTACCACGCAGCTCAGCGTTGCACGTGTGCTCTGCTAGTTGGTCGCATACCATCTCATCTTAAAGCAGCCCAAAACGACACTCGCTAGCTAGCTGCCTCAAATCAATAACATACTAGCGGCTATGGCTCACCGACACGCTGGCGTCTCTGGTGAAAGCGGATTCTCCGAACAGTCACACTGTCTGGGGTGGAGAAACGTTTAGCTAGCAGCTCCACAACGTCCTCGTACGAATCCGATGCGCTGAGCGTCCGTAGCACCCTCCGGCCTTCAATACCCAGGTTGTGGACGAGAAGCACAAGTGCCCTCACCTTATCGAGCTTCCCAAGGTCCAGTGCCATAATATACGTTTGATAGGCCTCCAACCAATGCGGCCATGGCACCGGTGGCTCGCCCGGGAGCTCAAGGAAGGGACAAAGTGGTGTAATGCACGCCTTCATATGTTAATCCTCAGTCGTCAAATGTTATGTATGCAAACCTGGTGATGAATGACGTGGAGATGGTGGTAGCGTCGAACACAGCTTTATTATAAGATAGAGGGTAGCAGTACACGGTATGCACCTGCAGGGACGTCTGGCAAAGAGGAGGTGCTGTGGCGGCTCGCCCCACTATATAGGGCAATGCGGTGACGTGACAGGAAGTCGACGTCACCACACTGCACTTCACAATAAGGTGCTGTCATAACACTGGCAACTGTAGGTAGTTAGTCCATCACAGAAGGAGCACACAAAAAGGCAGAAAAAACGCAAGAAGGGGCGCAGTAGACCAGAGCGTCCAGTTACTGCATGTGAACGTGTCGTCATATTGCTTGCTTATTCCCATCTTGCTTGCTTAGAGGGGAAACTACATATGACCATCATTTGAGCATGAGATATCTGTCACAATCGGGGCACGGTGAGGCACGGTGTCCATGCTTTATGTTCATTTTAGTCTTTGCTTTTCACAGTATCATTATTATTCTGATTATGATTATTATTAAGTGCCTCCATGTTCCCTGATCCTTGTCTGTCATGTCTTCTCCTGTTGACTGTGTTTTTTTTTTTTTACCTTTTGTTCTTTTTAAAGACAAAAGTAGAAAGGAGATGTTTTTTACCTTCTTTACATGTTTCGACTGTGCACTGCAGCCTTTGTCAGAAGAGACTTGTGAGTTTATTTTATCTGCAACTTCTGTGTTATTTTTCCAGCTCCTATACTGCACCTTTCGTTTGCCTCAGTGCTTTTCTATTAAAAAACTATTTTTGCATCATACCTCTGCCTGTGCCCATGAGTCCTGCTCCCAAACCCTCATCTGCTCGGAGGGCAGATCATGACAATATCCATGATGGTTGCTGCCTCCTTTCAGCACCCTCCCCCTGGTCTGTCCATATCACAGCCCGGAGAAGTTTGAATTCATCCACTCTGTGGTTCTGGCTGCCGCCATGCTGAGCTGAGACCGAGCGACAAGATAAAATTAGTAACACTGCTGTTATCTCCCTAAATGCTATGGGACAAATGGAAGCCTTTCCCACGAAAAGACAAGCCCAGCAGTAGCAGCAGCAGCAGCCAGACCAACTCCAGGTTAACCAAAATGTGGATGGGATAAAAACCTTCAGATTGACATGCCTCCCCCCGTGCGCTGCACATCACACTGGAATGCACACATGCTCCCTGTTCATTCATTCATTACCCTAAAAGAAATCTTACATTAATGCCTAATATATAGGCTCTAATGGTAAGTCCGCAATTAAAATGAGAGTGTGGATGGAATAAAAAAATACTGTGCGATCATCATATAATTAAAATGATGAGCAATTATATCATGACTGTTACAACCCTCTTCTTTAAAATAAACTAGTGCATTGCCTGTAGAACGCAATAATTCCTGTCTGAAACAGGGATCCAAATTAGGCTTTACAGGCCCAAGTGTAGGCTGTGTTTGAAAGTGGAATACAAAGAGGTGTAGCCTAGATGTAGGCAATCACATGTTAGACTTTAACAAATATAAAAGGGAGTATATGCACAAAGATTTATTTGATTGTGTGAATATGAATTACAGAATACCTAAATACTGAAAATGAATGGGACATCCAATATTAGCAAATGTTTCAGATCCCTTGTTTATTTGTTTGTCACATCACTTATTTGTCTGATATTTTATCACTTAGTCAAGATAATAGTGTATCTTGCACCTTGGAGAATAGGAGTTGTTCAGTCACCATTATAACTATTTAATTTATATCACTGTTCAGTGATGGAGTTCAGAGTAATATTGAATGTTTTCTGTGTATCATCAATAAACTCATGCAGTGCTATAACAGGACACGTTCACAAATATTTGAGACCCACTGTAGTGCATCATTTCATATTTTAGAAATATTTTGTTATTTAAAGGGTTTTTTTAAAACTTTAATGCTAAGATTGAGGCGGTGCGCTTTTTGTCGCGCAGGGGCCATACTGAGGCCAAATCATGATCTGAACCTTGAGGACATGACTGGCAAAGACCAGCATTGTGCCGCCGCCCTATTGTAAGTGCTTGTTATTTATTGATGCAAGAAGATTATGAATTATTATTATTATTATTATTATTATTATTATTATTATTATTATTATTGTATAATGTCAGTCAGGCACTGGCTTGTTTGCTACCGGATAACCATGAAAACCGGTACTACCTGTCTCATGGGTCAGGCCACCGACGATTCAACCGGCAACCCCGCACTTCCGAGGGCATGGCGGGCGAAACTGGGCATCCTGGCAGAACTATAAACCATATCTGTCACAGGTCTGTGGTGGACCACTCCCAGTTACATGGGGTGAAACTGGACATCCTAGCAGATAAGCACATCTGTTGCAAGGTCTGTGGTGGACTTTTGCCAGTCGGTGCATTGCGACATGCACTACACAAAGAGCAGAGATAAACAAACCTATCATCTGGTCAGTCACTGCAACAGATACTGGAGTCAGTTTGTCTTGGCCTGTCCTCGCCACTGATAATACCTTTATCTGCCAAGAATGTGCTGCTAGTCCAGCAAAAACTAGCAGTACTCAAATACTTTTTTTTTTTTTTTTGTTACTTATTTGTACCCGTAGGTAGACTTGGTTTGCAGTCTGGTGACAAGCCACCAGCTGCTGGTCGCTGCGTGCGCGAGCGCCCTAAACCTACATGTTTTTGGTGTCGGGAGGAAACCGGAGAAATCCCGGAGTAAACCCGCGCAACACGGGGAGAACATGCAAACTCCACACAGTTCACTGTTGGTCGGGGGCTGGGATCGAACCCACAATCTCATGATCCCCGCGGTCCCCCGGCCGAGGGTAAAACTGTGCTGCCACAGTGCTAAACCACTGCGCCACCATGCAAGCAGTTTCATGAAATGGTCAGATAGCAACTCATACCGGCTCGGACGTCGCCCGGGTTAACAAAGTCAGGAGTTCCTGGCAGCAGAAGGTGAAGGACAGAGCTGCGTGGAGGAATCGGATCAGACATAAATCAAACAGTCATTGTTGCGCCTGACAGACTGCTATGATTATTACCTCCGCCAAGGAGGTAATGTTTTTACCGGGTTTGTCTGTCTGTCTGTCTTTTACCAACATAACTCAAAAAGTTATGAACGGATTTTGATGAAATTTTTAGGAAAGGTGTGTAATGGCATGGGGAACAGATGATTAGATTTTGGTGATGATCTGAGAGTGCATATCTCCACCAAGGGCTTTTATTTGTATTTGTGCAGCAGGATTACACAAAAAGTACTGGATGGATTTGGATGAAATTTTCACCAGAGGTGGTTCTTGGGCTAGAGAGGAACCCATTATATTTTGCTGATGACCTGAGAATGCATACCTCAGCCAAGGCTCTTATCTTCTCACAGTGTGTTAGCAACAATACTCCAAAACTGATGGACAGACTTTGATGCCATTTTCACAAGTGGCTATAGGCCTACACACAAACCCATTACATTTTGGAGATGATCAATGACAAACTGAAGGAGCCTTGGAGGAGGTATGCGCTCTGTGAGTGCTTTTCTTCTTCTTCTTCTTCTTCTTCTTCTTCTTCTTCTTCTTCTTATTATTATTATTATTATTATTATTATTATTATTATTATTATGCCTAAACAATGGCATTTTTGACCCTCTAAACGTTAACCAAAATGCTATTTTTTTCCCCACACACACCTCTGACTCGGTGAAAAATTTTATAAACTGGAAAAAATATGTGCCCCATGCTGAAAATGTATCCAGCATATGGTGATACGTCCCACATTCCTGGAACAAAGGGTGTAGGGCCTTCCCCCATGTTTTTTTGTTTTCCCTTTGCAGTCTGTACCAGTCAGAACACTGGAGGAGGAGGATCCAATCAGCTGATTGCTTGAACCACAGAGCTCAACTGTTTTCCATGATAAATCATCAGGGCAAAAGCACACTCCATGCATTATCTTTTTCTTTTTTTCACTTTATTGAAAGTACCTTTTTTTATTGCCATCACTTAGCCTGCCTTTGAGCCAGGTCATGTTTGGCCACTGCTTCTCCCAGCATGTTCTGTGTTGATTTGTCAGACCCGGTCCCTTTCAGTGTTGCCCATTTGTCAGTAAATATTTAAATAAAAATTATTTATTTCATTATTTGAGTGTTTTTGTGTCCAGTTTGTGGACACATATGATATGCAGTTGATCTGGGGCATTCTGCTCTACAATTATTAACTTTTGATTTTTAGATAGCCATGTGAGCACACCGAGAGGAGCGTCATCGGTAACGGCAAGTTGTGGTCCTGAAAGGGACTCCCGTCTACCGCTGACCGGGTGGGCTGGGCTTGCTTTAATACAAAGGACCGCGTTCCGCCCACTGTGTTGGAGAAGGCAGACCCCGGGTCCCTGCTGACATTCCCCAAATTATCCTTTAGACGTACATAATCACGGCAATATTACAGTATAATTTTTAAATGCATTACATCTTCACCATTCTTTCCTTCTTGTTAATCTTGTCACTTTTCATTTCCTTGTTTTGTCCAGGGAACACTGTGGTGACTGACTGGTCGTCATGCCGTGTATTATCCAATCAGCATGGTCGTGATGGCTGCGTATTATTCAATCAGGACGGAGTCAATCTGACACCCCGCACACACTGAAGGGCATGAAGAGACACAGAGTGGTGAGAGCGGTGGCTAAACTTTTATTGATAAAAATTGCATATTTTGACTGAACAAATCCATACTCAGGGATGCACACCCTCGTAACCTCAGCAAAGCTTTTATAAAATCTGAGGCCAGTCTGACGAACGGTTCAAGAGATAGGCGTAGAACACACACACACACACACACACACACACACACACACAGATTAGTGCATTTATAGATAGAAGATCCCAGCACATACCATTTCTTCATGAGCTCCAGAGGTGCATGATTTCAAAACACGCTACTGAAATAGCAGTAATATGCCTGTGACGATAGACCTCCTTTTTCCTGATCAAAAGCGGATTGTCATGACGTGCACCATAATAGTAATGCACATTAGATTGCGCGCCACCACACCTCTTTGAAATGGGCCTCCGCCTGTCAGTGCATAGCGGGTGCACTGACTACTAGTAATTAGATGGTGTGATGCAGTGTAAAGTGTAAAAAACAGACAATGCGCTGACAGAAACTGACAAAAACACTGGCGTATGGCAGAAAATCTGGGGGAAAGTCCACGGATGATCGTCAAAATAGGGCCTTTGATGTTTTCTTGGTTCTCTTGTCAATAAAATTGTGTTTTATGAGATTTGCAAACTGTTGTGTTTTTATTCAGATTTCACAAAATGTCATAACCTTTTTTGAAATGAAGTTGTATCACTTTGTAAAATGTGTTCACTGTACCTCATTCATTGACAAGCCTACCCAGTCTGTTGAAGTAGCCAACTCTTCTTCAGTCTTTAAACAAGCATTCGTTGATATCAAATGGGATTCACCAACATAACAGCTTATTTTGTGGCTCAAATGTTTTCAGGAACACTTGTTTGCTGTTTTCTTTTCAAGATATCCCAAAAAGTTTATTGCCAAGGGAGCATGATAAGATAAGATAAGATAAGATAAGATAAGATAAGATAAGATAAGATAAGATATTATTCGTCCCACAATGGGAAAATTCCATGTTGGACTGATTTTTGATTACTAAAAAGCTTGCCTAAGGTTTTACATGGTTTAGTACTGGGTTAGCTACCTCAGTGAAGTCAATCAATCACTTGTTATAACTGTCTGATTACATAGCCATGAATGCCTGAGGGCCTGCACTGAGCTCCAATATAAGCAATAATTTAAAATTTTGAATGATCCAACGGTGCTTGAGTCCAAGACTAAAAAGATTGTGTTAGAAGTGAACCCTTAAGCCAACATTTTCATACACACCTGTGACAGGTAGCTCAGTTTCCCCAGGTCATCATAGCTTATGTCACGTTTCATCCCAATGACATCATCCACTTCTTTCTTTGCTCTAAGAAATATAAACATAATATAAGCAGGCTGTAAAAGTATTATACTGTAAATCATTGCACAGAAAATTTACTTACTTCTCCAGTATATCAGGATGTCGTGCAAGTTCCATGATACAGAAAGCAAGCTGATTGGCTGTTGTTTCTTGCCCTACAGAAACACAAATTTGGCAAAACACAACTAGATCATTACTGTATATACAGAGAACATATTTGAGAGGTTGTGTTTCTTATATCTGCATTTTAAAAAAGTGGTCTTAAAAATGTGTGGAAATTTTGCCAAATAAAAATGTGATAAAATATGGCAATACAATGATACAAGGCTTTAGTTCCACTTGATTTTGACTAGGCGAGCTGAAAAGCGGGTAGCAAACAGACAGACAGATACACACAGAGAAGCATGTAGTGATTATGGTATGCCTATGTATGTTGTTTTGCACCAAGGTATAATTAATGTAACCAAGCAGCCCCCAGTATGGAAAAAATAGGACATTGGAAGAAAAATAATGTGATGTAACTGTCAGAGTGTGGACTGGGCCCCAGGTCCTCACTTTGATTTATTGTTGATATTCTCCCCACCTGCGCTGTGTTGTCTTGATTGTCCCCTTGTCTATTCTAAGTTCTGTTCCACCTCGTTTCTGCTCGGGTTCCTGTAATCATGTTGGCGTGATTACATGCTTCTGCCTTGTCCATCCTGTATTCTGCCTGATCTGCCATGTTTTTGTGAGTCTTTTATTCCAGCTTCCGAGCTGAGCTTTTTTTTCTGTTTGAGCCCTCGAACTGCGTCTGGGCGACCAGCTCTCAATAAATTCATTTAAACTCATGTCCTGCATTTGGGTCCAATTTCTACCGCAACTGTGACAGTAACATACAGTAAGCTTTAAGACTCAAATGTTGCAGTTGTAGGAGTTATTAGTGTTTTAATATTGAAATTGCTGCATAATTTAAGCACAAAACTTACTTTAAAAAGGTTTGTTGCTTTCCTCAGCTGTTGTGGTCCGCCATGTTTTAGAGGCGAGGAGTGTGGGACTTGTAGTTTTTACCAACGAGAAAAATAATGTGACACAACATAAACTTTAAAGAGGACATGAAACGCTCCATGTAAGATTCAAGACTCAAAGATTTTATTGTCAGTACTACTATACATGCAGGACATACAGGAGAACTGAAATGGTGTCTCTCTCTCTCTCTCTTCATTTGTGTGCATAATATGAAAGGAAAAGGAATAAGGCTGGAAAAAAGAAAACAACAACAGTCTATGTATAGTAATGCAACCCGTAGTGCAAATGGCAACAAGAAAGACCCAGACCTCCCATAGTGCAAATAGAGATAAACGATTAACAATGATAAAACCCAGCAACCCTATATACAGACAACTAGAGATGAATACCCGTAGTTGCAGTTCAATGCGGTAGTGTAGGTGCAGATAGAAACAGATAGGACTGCACGTGATCAGTATTGCAGTGAGAGACAGACAGCAGCAGATATGGCATTTCAGAATCAGAATCAGAATCAGAATGAGATTTATTGCCATTGTTCATGTAGTACACAAACTAGGAATTTGTCTCGGTGCAATGCTGCAACATTAAACATGGAGTAGCACTAAAGATAAAAATAAAAAACTATGCATGCAATAAAAGGTAGAATATGAATAAGTAATACTAATCTACGGAATTTTTAAATATATTAACAAGCAGCACATATTGTGGAGTTCCACATAGTGCAGTCGGTAGTCTCTGCACATTAACCGCAACCATTTGTGCAAATGGTTGCGGTTAATGTGCAGAGACATACAGCAGCAAAAGTATTACTGTTGGCATGCCAGTATTTCTGTGCCAGCAGCTGAGGTAGCTATTGTGTGGGTGATTGTGTTACCATCCGGGGGGCAGGAAGTGCACAGAGTTCAGGGTCCTGATGGCCTGATGAATGAAGCTGTTCATCAGTCTTGTGGAATGGGCCCGGAGGCTTTGGTATCTTTTCCCCGAGGGCAGGGGGCTGAAGAGGAAGTGTGAGGGGTGGGAGGTGTCGCCTGTGATGCTGATGGCTCTGCGGGTGAGGTAAATGTCTGAGAGGGTGGGCAGAGGGGCATCGATGATCTTGCTGGCTGCTTTCACTAGACGTTGTAGTGTCTTCCGGCAGGCGACGGTGCAGCTTCCATACCACACAGTGATGCAGCTGGTGAGGATGCTCTCGAGATGCCCCAGTAGACAGAACACATGATGGGAGGTGGGACTCGTGCTCTCTGCAGTTGGCAGAAGAAATGGAGGTGACTTTGGGCCTTCTTGGCCAGTGATGTGGTGTTGTTGGACCAGGAGAGGTCCTCAGAGATGTGTGCCCCCAGGAACTTGGTGCTGCTCACCCTCTCCACAGCTGCACCATCGATGATCAGCGGGGGGTGCTGTGTGTGACCCCTCCTGAAGTTGACCACAATCTCCTTGTTTTTTTCCATGTTCAGGAAGAGGCTATTGTCTTTGCACCACTAGACCAGTTGGCTCACCTCATTTTTGTAGTTGGCCTCCTTGTTGTTGGTGATGAGGCCCACCACCGTCATGTCGTCCACAAACTTGATGATGTGGTTGGTGTTGTAGGCTGGTACACAGTCATGGGTCAGCAGGGTGAAGAGCAACAGGCTGAGCACACACCCTCATGGGTCCCCTGTGCTCAGTGTGATGGTCTGGGAGATGTTGCTGCCAGCCCGCACGTTCTGTGGCCTCCCTGTGAGAAAGTCCAGCACTCAGTTACAGAGAGAGGTTTTGAGTCCCAGGTGTCTGAGTTTTTCTATCATGTGCTGCGAGATGATTGTGTTGAATGCCGAGGTGAAGTCCAAGGACAGCATTTGCATGTAGGAGCGTTTTTGAGTCCAGGTGGGTGAGGGCTGGATGGAGAGCAGCAGCAATAGCATCTTCTGTGGATCTATTTGACCTGTATGCAAACTGGGATGGGTCGTGGGAGGGAGGCAGGATGGACTTGATGTTCTGTATGACCAGCCGCTCAAAGTTGTGCAGCTGTGGTTTCGCAGCTGTGTCTATTTGCTAAACCCATCAGAAGGAGAATTATTTTTAATATTTAGAGTTAAATTGTGAAGGCAGACTAAGTTAAAAGTACGGTGAGGAGTTTTACAGACACTTGACAGACTGTATCTTTAAACCAGTGAGGAGAACAGTGGTAGGCTGGAGGTTTACAGCAGCCACCTTGTTCATTCGGGTGTGTTGAGACTAGGGTGTGGATCAATGCTGCTGCTACCGTGATTCTGCTGTCAGGACATCGATGTGGACCACTTGTTTGGGGACGTTTCCTACATCATCCATGTTTCAAGAACAAGATGTTTTTGTGTGAGACACACAATTCTACTCTGACATTGACCTGAGCCGAAGTGGACTAATTAAGGTAATTAATGGAGTTAATGTTAGCTATTTAGTGTCAACACGGGAGCAAATTCACTTGTGAAAATGTGAGAATCAAAGCTTCTGCCTTCACTGAGTCACTAATCTAACTGGAGATGGCATAATTATAGACCCAGGGAACAAAGCACAGACTCAAGTGAATACAATTTATCCTTTTATTGCTAACAGTGGTCGTGTGGGTGCGTGTATGTACAGTGTGTGTGTTGTGCGTGTGATGATGAAGTGCAGTTAAGGAATTGTGCCCGGGGGCGAGCAGAACGCCGTTCAGCCTGGCAATCCTATAACGACAGAGCAGAGGTGTTAATTCTGTCCACTGAGCAAAGAGCTTGATAGTAATAGTTGCTTACTGTGAGGATGGTCGTGGAGATGCTCAGGTTGGCCTTGAGGGCTGCCGCCAGGGAGACAGCGTCTGACTCTGTGCAGGGAATTGGGCTAGTAGCCCTGTAGTGGTGATGAAGTGTAGCATCATCTCACTTTGGCTCAGCAATAATTATTCTGCTGCTTAAAGACATTTTTCACCCAGGAGTAAGACAATCAAAAAATGGATTTTCTTCCTCCAGGCCACAGCTGAAATCCCATTCCTTTGTTAAAACCAGCGTGAGGAATTTCCCCAATGTCCGGCTCTGGTTTATTGCCCCCATAAACTTGCAACAGACCTGGCCACACAGACCCACAAATTCCCTTAAACTCTGGGAAATGCTGGATTTAACCAGTGAATTTTAAAGTACATTATTATAAACTCAATTCTAAACCTTCTTCTTTTTAGGACTATGAAAGGCAAATGGACTCTGATGTTTTTGATGTGGAAAATCAATAATATGTGTGAAATGCATTAATCTGTGATTTTATATATATATATATATATATATATATATATATATATATATATATATATATATATATATATCCATCCATCCATCCATCTTCTACCGCTTTTCCGGAGGTCCGGGTCGCGGAGGCAGCAGTTCAAGCAGAGAAGCCCAGACTTCCCTCTCCCCAGCCACCTGCTCCAGCTCTTCAGAGGGGATACCAAGGCGTTCCCAGACTAGCTGGGAGACATAGTCTCTCTACCGAGTCCTGGGTCTGCCCCGGGGTCTCCTCCCAGTGGGACGTGCCTGAAACACCTCAAGTGGGAGGCGTCCAGGAGGCATCCTAATCAGATGCCCATACCACCTCAACTGACTCCTTTCAATGTGGAGGAGCAGCGGTTCTACTCTGAGCCTCTCCCGGATGACTGAGCTCCTCACCCTATCTCTGAGGGTGAGTCCAGCAATCCTACGGAGAAAGCTCATTTCAGCCGCTTGTATCCGCGATCTCGTTCTTTCGGTCATTACCCAAAGCTCGTGACCATAGGTGAGAGTAGGAACGTAGATTGACTGGTAAATCGACAGCTTTGCCTTAGAACTAAGCTCCCTCTTCACCACAACAGACCGGTACAACGTCCGCATCACTGCAGATGCTGCTCCAATCCGTCTGTCGATCTCTCGCTCCATTTTCCCCTCACTCGTGAACAAGACCCCAAGATACTTAAACTCCTCCACTTGGGGCAGGAGCCTGTCCCCAACCCGGAGAGGACAATCCACCTTTTTCCGGCTGAGGACCATGGACTCGGACTTGGAGGTGCTGATTCTCATCCCAGCCGCTTCACACTCAGCGGCAAACCGTCCCAGCAAGAGCTGTAGGTCATTGCTGGATGAAGCCAACAGGACAACATCATCTGCAAACAACAGAGATGAGATCCTGTGGTCACCAAGCATGACACCCTCCATTCCCTGGCTGCGCCTAGAAATCCTGTCCATAAAAATTATGAACAGGACCGGTGACAAAGGGCAGCCCTGGCGGAGTCCAACTCTCACTGGGAATGACTCCGACCGAGTGTTGGCAATGCGAACTAAACTCTCACAACGGTCGTACAGAGACCGAATAGCTCGTAACAACAAGCCCGATACCCCATACTCCCGAAGCACCCCCCACAAAAATCCACGAGGGACGCGGTCAAATGCCTTCTCCAAGTCCACAAAACACATGTAAACTGGTTGGGCAAACTCCCACGAACCCTCAAGAATTCTCGAGAGGGTAAAGAGCTGGTCCGATGTGCCACGGCCAGGACGAAAACCACATTGCTCCTCCTGAATCCGAGGTTCGACCAACGGCCGGACTCTCCTCTCCAGTACCTTGGCATAGACCTTCCCAGGGAGGCTGAGGAGTGTGATCCCTCTAAAGTTGGAGCACACCCTCCGGTCCCCTTTTTTGAAGAGAGGAACCACCACCCCGGTTTGCCATGCCAAAGGCACTGCCCCCGACCTCCACGCAATGTTGCAGAGGCGTGTCAACCATGACAACCCAACAACATCCAGGGCCTTGAGGTACTCGGGGCGAATCTCGTCCACCCCCGGGGCCCGGCCACCAAGGAGATTTTTAACCACCTTGGCGACCTCAGCCCCTGTGATAGGCGAGTCATCCCCCTCGTCCCCAAACCCTGCTTCCTCTGTGGAAGGCGTATCAGTGGGATTGAGGAGATCCTCGAAGTATTCCTTCCACCGCCCGACGATATCCCCAGTTGAAGTCAACAGTGTCCCATCCGCACCATACACAGTGTGGACGGGGAGCTGCTTTCCCCTCCTGAGCCGCCGAACAGTTTGCCAGAATCTCTTTGAAGCCGACCGAAAGTCTTGTTCCATGGCCTCACCGAACTCCTCCCATACCCGGGTTTTTGCTTCAGCAACCACCCGAGCTGCACTCCGCTTGGCCTGCCGGTACACCTCAGCTGCTTCGGGAGTCCCACAAGCCAACCAAGCTTGATAGGACTCCTTCTTCAGCTTAATGGCCCCCCTCACCACTGGTGTCCACCACTTGGTTCGGGGGTTGCCACCACGAGATGCACCGACCACCTTGCGGCCGCAGCTCTGGGCTGCCGCTTCAACAACAGAGGTGGAGAACATGGCCCATTCAGACTCCATGTCTCCAGACTCCCTCGGAATGTGGTTGAAGTTCTTCCGGAGGTGGGAGTTGAAGACCTCCCGGACAGGGGCCTCAGCCAGACGCTCCCAGCACACCCTCACTATACGTTTGGTTCTACCAGGTCTGAATGGCTTCCTCCCCTGCCATCGGATCCAACTCACCACCAGGTGGTGATCAGTTGACAGCTCTGCACCTCTCTTTACTCGGGTGTCCAAGATAACAAAATCGATCATCGACCTGCGGCCTAGGGTGTCCTGGTGCCAGGTGCACATATGGACACCCTTATGCTTGAACATGGTGTTCGTTATAGACAGACTGTGGTTAGCACAGAAGTCCAATAACTGAACACCACTCGGGTTCAGATCGGGCAGGCCGTTCCTCCCAATCACCCCCCTCCAGGTTTCACTGTCGTTGCCCACGTGCGCATTGAAGTCCCCCAGTAGGACAATGGAGTCTCCAGGAGGAGCACCCTCCAGCACCCCAGTCACAGACTCCAAAAAGGGTGGGTACTCTGAAACATCATTTGGTGCATAAGCACAAATGATGGTCAGGACCCGTTTCCCAACCCGAAGGCGCAGGGAAGCAACCCTTTCGTCCACCGGGGAAAACTCCAATATAGAGGCAGCAAGGTGGGGCGATACAAGAATACCTACCCCTGCTCGTCGCCTCTCGCCCGGGGCAACTCCAGAAAAGGCCAAGCTCCAGCCGCTCTCCAGGAGACTGGTTCCGGAACCGGAGCTGTGTGTTGAGGTGAGGCCGACTATATCTAGCCGGTATCGCTCAATCTCGTACACCAGCTCAGGCTCCTTCCCCACCAGAGAGGTGACATTCCACGTACCAAAAGCCAGTTTAGAAAGCTTGGGATCAGTCCGCCAAGGTCTCCGCCTTTGACTGCCACCTAATCCACATAGCACCGGACTTCCATGATCCCTCCTGCAGGTGGTGAACCTACTGGAGGGCGGACCCATGTAACTCCTTCGGGCTGAGCCCGGCCGGGTCCCATGGGTGGAAACCCGGCCACCAGACGCTAGCCTTCGAGCCCCTCCCCCAGGCCTGGCTCCAGGGTGGGGCCCCGGTAACCCCATACCGGGCGGGGTACACTGAATCCTTGATATACAATTTATCATGAGAGTCTGTTGGATCGTTCTTCGTCTGGCCCTTCACCCAGGACCAGTTTGTCTTGGGAGACCCTATCAGAGGCAAATTGCCCCGGACAACATAGCTCCTGGGATCACTGGGGCACGCAAACCCCCCCACCACGATAAGGTGACGATCCATGAGGGGGTATATATATATATATATGCATGTTAAAATTGTTTAAATGAATGTTTATTCCTGCATGTTGATTTAGAAGCACTGCTTATAAGATACACTAACGTTAGTTTAGTTATACTTAAGTGTGTAACAGTATATTCCAATGTATTTGAAATTGTGTGTATTCCTGTGGACGGATCACGTTTCACCAGTCTCCAGAGAGACCCCACCTTCTTCATCTCATTGGTCCCTTGTAGACTGTTTGTTATTGGACTAAAGGTTCATCGGGCATCCCACGAAGGACATTCATTGGCTGAGATCCCGGAAGCCCGCGAAGCTCAACAGAACTTATAAATAACAGAGAGACCCCTGCTTCAGCCTCTTCTTTTCCGGATCCTCTTTTTGGCTGCTCTCTTTTCTTTTCTTTTCTCACCACTGGTCCGTCTCTCTCTATTGTCTACACACAGCAAGGAAGAACAAAGGACCGTCTGAACAAAGACTTTGACCACGTGTCGTTTTTCTGAACACAGAGCAGATAACTCGTAATTTGTTTATGTAACTTTGTATCTTAATGTTTTCTTTTTCTCTTAAATGCCTAGGAATTCCTATTTCTTTGAGCTCAATTCTTAATCGGAGTTAAACTCCAATTTTTATTCATCACTTTTTCTTTGTTAAACTTTCTGTAAAATCACCGTTTGTTTAATTTTAATGTAAACTTTAATCTTGACTTTAATTTTTTTTTTTTTTTTCTTGACCAACCACACACCAGAAGCTATAATTTTTATCTAAAGTCTGAAAGTTTTTTCCTAATTTGAGATCTGATTAGATCTAATTATTCTCGAAGCCCTCTGGAGGTTCGTGTCTACAAGGAATCAACGCGCAGCTCTGTTCATCACACGCTGAAGAAGCGTCACCATCTGGCTCCAAACCCAGTTTCAACTGTGGGTCATACAGCACAGAATCAAGCCTCTTCGACCGCTTGAATTTAAAGGTCGAAATGTGGACCCTGAAAATATCTGCGGGCGGATATTAACGTCCACAAAATCTTGGGCTGAAGACGACAACAGAACCATCATCACCGAGGATCACGTGAGCTGCAAACTTTTAATTCATCTGCTGAATTAAATGTCTGAGGTTCGGTAATAATTTGTGTATCTAATCAGATGCAAATTAAGAAGCCCTTAACATAACTCTTTCTTTTATTAAAATTCTGTTTTTATTTTCTTAAAGATTAATCCAGGACTTTTTCATATAATTAGTCAACTTTCTCCATAAATTTGTGTTGTTTCCATAATCTGTTAACTCAAACTGATAGAAAATGGTTTCTCAAGTTAACCCTGGTTCCGAAAATATTGACATTGTTAATCTATCATTTACAAGATTGATTTTATGATTAATGAAATTACTGCAATGTCTGATAATTATTTTGTTTAATAAATATTTGAAAATGAGAGAAGTCGTTGAGAATTTATTTCATTCTGAGTCTGTTTCAAGCCCAGGTATCGAATTCACGGAAATTTTTTGAGACTGATTGATTAATTTATTGAGTGATTAAACAGGTATAAAATGAAATTAAAGATTAAATTGCTTCTTAAAGATAGAAGCTGGTGCCCCTTACGAGTGTTATTAACTTTTCTGATGTATATGAAATGAGATTTGATCTCAGATTCCAATACATCAATATAAATTAAATAATTCATACCTGATCATATTCATATTTATTAATATCATCTATATTTCCTCCTATATATTTTGGTGCGTCCCGCGTGAAGGCCTGGTTGAACTTGACTTGACTCAGAATGAAAAATTAATACATAAGCTGTGTGTGATTTTGGTCAAATTTTTAACTCACAAAGGTAGCTCACTGTCTGCAGCTCTTTGTTTGTCTCTGTGTCACAAGGGGGAGGGGGTGAATTCGCCCCCCGATTACTACTGTGTGTGTGTGTGTGTGTCTGCTGACCAAGAGAAGGAGGGGGTGAAGAGACCCCACTCTAGTCAGTTTTTAGTTTTTTTGTCATTCAATGCATGCTTAAGAAGCGTGATTACACGCTGAATAATTAAAATAGGCCTGGGAACAAAATAGCGAAGAAATCCTATTTGTTTTCCCCGTTATTTCAACACCCCGCAGGCGAAGAAAACCCTTGGGGGATTTAATTGAATTAACCATTGTATAAACTTGTTGAATAAAGTTTAGGGAGACTGAAATTTTCCCGCCTTTGAGATGAGAAGAGATGAGATTCAACTTTATTGTCATTACACATGTATGAATACAAGGTAACGAAACGTGACATGGCATTTGGGCACGCTCTGCAGAGCGCATCCAAGGCCGGGGCAGCCGCTTGGCGCCAGTCATAAAGAAGAAAGAAAAAGGGAAGGGATATGGAATGACACAGTAGGCGAGAGAAAAAAAACATGTTTATCAAAATGGCGCTCAGTAAGTGAGCAAAATTTTGATTGCAGGAAAAAAAAACCTCAATGCACATTTAGCAGACAACAGAACCAAAAGTCAGAGAGGATCAGTGAATGAATGGATGTAATTCAGTTATAAGTGAATCAGTGTGTTCGTGTATGTTGAATGCAGGTGGGCGTTTATCAGTTACTGGAGGCAGCAAATCTCTCCCAGCCGAGATGTTATGTCTTAGTGTCTGAAACTCGGAAGCATGTCCTTGAGGCATGGCAGATGGAAATTTCCTGAGCCAGTCACTGTCCCTGATAGTTCAGATTGCAGCACACCAGAATGTTTATGAAGAGAAGCACAATCTTCTGTTTTGTCTTAATCCGGGAGGAAAATAGTCAACAGGGCACCGAATTCAAGGTCTGATAACACAGATCACTCAGAGCATAGAATTTACAGCTCTTGCAATCCTGTGTTCATAATTTCCATACATAGGCTTTAAATCCCTCCTTGGAGGGCACCAAAACGACTCCAGATGTTTCCCTTCTAAACATGGGAAGCATGTCCGGCAGAGTCCATCTCTCTACAGTGCATGCCAGATGGTAATTTCCATGTTAGTCTTGCCGTCAGTTAGTGCTCTCCCCCGTCTAGTCGAATTGTTGAAGAAGCAGCTACGCCGGGACCGCTTTGATTAGCTCTTCTAGTTAAATTTTCGATACACCAGGAAAACTCCAGAGCCAATCAGCAGAAAAATCCTGTGATCGTCCAAACCAGATAGATGTTTCCACATCATCAGTCGAATCATGCAGACACATGTGTTCCAATCCATGGGTCTCTCCATAGGGGCTCCCCCTGGCCCAAATTTATATAAAAAGTTGTTAATTTTATTAAAGCCGCTCACCAAATCCATTTTTTTCATTTGGATCAAGATTCAGCCAGAAGAACAGCGACGCAGACAAGACAGCAAGGCTTTGGAAAGCAAGGCTTGGTTTTATGGACTGAAGCTCTGCTGCATCCACGTGTCAAGCTGTGCACAAAACTGCGCATGTGTAGATCGGCTCAGTGACGCCATCTTAAGTCTAGGTAAAAGTTCCCTGTAGCCGCCATTTTGAGTAGAGATCCTTGACTCCTTGTGACGTCATTGAGTTTCCTCTTCTGGAAGTGCAGACGAAAACTGCCTCCATCTTGTGGTGAAACATAGGGACTGCAATTTTTATTTAAACTTCTAATCTTTAAAGACGATTTATAACCAAATTAAGTCTTCAAAGTAACTTCAAAGCAATTCATATTATTCGGAATAAACTAAATTTAACACTAATCCAAACTTTTATGCCAAGAACAAAAGGAAAAGGACCTGTTGGCTTCTGAAATTTTTTTCTCAGTGGTGAAACCCCACTCACTGTATAGATACCTATAGCAGGAACATACATAAACACCCCTATTGTATTTAATCACTTATGTAACCACATATTATAATCTTTTAAGCTAAAAGCAAACATATTTACACACTTTTAAGCAAAAAGTTGCAAACTTTGAAGCTATATGTGTGCTTGTTTTGCTGTTTTTAAATGTGATATGGTGTGATTCCCTTCCCACAGAAACCCAGTTTTAGTTTAAGGATTCTAATGCTGATGTTTACTCAAGAGTAACATTAAAGTAGGATTAAATCTGTGCATTTTGACAAATTTACAGACTTAGTGAATATTTATAATTTTTCCTCTTTCTCAAATTTAGGAAACCACATTAAGCAATTAACACTTAAGCGAAGCTCTAGGTGTTATTTAAACTCATTGTGTCATTTCTTGGTTCATGTTTTCTCTACAAGAAAAGAAAAACATTTAACCAACCTGCATAATTTTCAAATTTTTTCCGGGATTTAAAAGAAAAGTCAAAAAGGTGCAGACATTGATTATTCTGTAAATAAGAAATGTATAGATGACAATCAAGATAGATCACTATTGACTTCAATCCTAAAAAATCCTTGGACACCAAATATTCAAACAATTCAATTGTTTCTAATTTGTAAATATTTTAAACATTTAATGCTTCAGATGAAAATAGGCTTTAACAAATAAAACCAAAGGAAAGCCTCAACTTTAAAAGAAAGTGAAAACTTATAATCTTAAATCTTTAAAGCATTTAGCCTCTTTTGTTTTTGTATTTCTTTTGTAAATAAAATCCTCACTTTCAAAGTGACATTTTGCAAAATTCCAAAGCTAGTTATTGATGACAAATTCCAATACTAGACTTTGAAAATCAAAGGAAGGAAGTCAATCCACACAATTGAAATTCCTGATTTGTTTTGTGAAACAAATTCAATCCAATTTCAATTCAACTTTATTCATCAAAATATAGTTTCAACGAACAAATTAATTGAAGCATCTCTACATTTCTAAATAATTTCAAAATTCTATTTCCCATCCTGCAAGCCTACAAGTTGAAACAAATTCTAAAGGAACTTTCAACTATCACGGTTGTAAAATAAAACACTCACGGTTAAACCTTGTTGAACAAATTTAAGAATAATCAACAAGTTGAATTTTTTTAAAGGCTAAATAACAACAACAGTTAAACATGATGAGTCATCAGACAACCGACCAATTTAACAAACTGGATGACCTTCAAACAACATTGGAAGCATGGACTTCTAATTTAATTTCTAGCTTCACAACACGGGTCAAGGAAACACAGCCCGAAGAATTGGAGCAACTCACTGAAGAACTTTTGAATGGACACACTGAGAAACCACCAGAAGGCAAGGACCTCACCAGTGTGTTAGGTAAGTTTGCGCTAACATTAGTCGCAAGATTAAAGGTAGCCGAAAACGAGCTAGCAAATTAACAAACAACGATCTTATCTCTCCAAGAAGAGAATTAAACACTGAAAGAAAATTTGGAACAATCTCAAGAGGAGAATGACAAAACTCAAAACTAACTGGATGAAGCATTACAAGATTTGGGCCATGCAGAGTCAGAAAAGGAATGGTTGATGCATTACAATGACACGCTTCATCAAGACAACAATGAACTTTAAGATGCCCTTCAAGACACAAAGAAGGAACTCAGAAGAGTTGAAGATCAACTTGAAAATGTGAAGAAGGATTACAAGGAATGTCAACTGCTCCTAAAGGAAAGACATGAACACCGGTACATCCACCCGGCTCCCTTGCCCGATTCCCGTTTCAAATACGGACGACCGCGTGGACAGCGTGCGTGTGCCCCTTCAGACCGTGACCTTGACAAGATCGCGCGAAATATCACCAAATTTGATCCAGGACCTACGGGTTCACCTGATGCTAAAGTCTATTTACAGGACATTGATTACTACCTGCGTAAGTATCCTGATGCTACAATTGACGATCGCATCTATCTGATTAAGCTAACATCTAACAGGTCAGTATCAAAATTCATAGACACACAGCTGACAAACATCAAAGCAGACTACATGCTGCTCCGCGAAGCCATCGAAAAGGAGTTCTCCGACGACTGCCTACAAGCAGGGCTAACCGCAGCCCTAGCCGTGAAGCAAGGACGCTCAGAGCCAACACAAGCCTACTATCAGAGACTCCTACTTGCATATTTTGGATCTCAAAATACACCAGGGATGGAAGAAGACCACAATTTCAAGACCCTCTTCATCCAAAACCTCCATCCCACTGTGAGCCATTACCTGGGAGTTACAGCTAACCCAAGGTCAAACTCAATAAGTCAGCTGAGAGAGTTTGCACACTATGCATTCCAAAAACAGCAACAAAGTCGCAACAAGCACGCTGAGCCTGCCACAGTGCTAGCTATTAGCGATGCATCTAACACCTTGGAGTTGGAAGGAGCCCCTCGCTCTACTCCACCTCTTACACCGCGAGTACATCAACAGCCAAAGCATTTTTCCAACTGACCTCATCAAGGTCAAAACTACACTAGGTCCTCTGGATATCACTTTGGACCAACTTTGCGAAAACCCGACTACCATTGTAGACCATATCCATGGGATAGGTCACAAGAACGCGATACGGACTGCCATGATGACAGATACCGATACGAAGACACGCGTAACCGCGACAAATGGTCTCCATCCCATCACAGAAGCTCAGAAGCAGAGACCTATCACAAACCTTGGAAGGAAGAAGAAACTCCTACATTCAGTAGAGAAGATATTGAAATTGTCAAACACCTCCTAGCAGAGATTCAAAGCTACAAAGAAAATAAAACTGCTAACATTCTAGCTATATCAGCCACGCCAACTCAAAACAAGCGTTCCAAACGAAGGAAACGCAAGAAGAAAATCCCTTATGCAAATGAGGAAGGACCGAAGGACTCAATGCAGTTCAGTGCTCTTATGGCAGCCCAACCCCAGGTCACAGACCACTCCTCTAATGACATTTCGCAACTCCGTGTCGAACCACCGGTTCCACAATTTCTATGCGATTTAAACGAGAGGGGGGTGGCATGGAAATTCTACCTTCCACTGACCCTTGAAGACATAGTGTGTCAGGACGCTGTTTTAGACACCGCTGCTGACATCACTCTCATGTCACACACCCTTTTTGACAAACTACGTGTAGCCGCTAACCGCGCTAACAAACATTTGAAACTGGAACCCTGTTCATTAGCCGTGCGACCATATGCGCTCACTAAAACAACCCTGTTGGGCATATCACTACTAAACATGTCCATTGGACCCATGACCTTGACACATCCGGTCTACGTGTCCAAACTTGACGCCATTCCATTGCTTGTTGGCAAAGACCTACTGAACCGTTTTGAGCCACTGATTGATTTCAAGAATCTCAAACTATGGGCTTAAACGCAACACCCTCACCCATTTGACCCAACAAGAACAACTGAATCACAGTGCTTTGTTCTGAACACTTTGGACACCCCGAGTCTCACACAACTAGCACTGTTGGAACAACTGCAACCGACTGAAAGCAACCGCCAAGACCAAGGTGAGTACTGTCCACAAGAAGTCAAAAGTCACCTTCAAATGCAAGGTCACACCAAGGAATCAAATGACCTTGAAAACTCAATGGCTGAGCAGAAAACCCCAAACGGCCCTCTTGAAAACGTTGATACCCATGATTCAATGGTAGTGTCACATTTTGAAACCCACCCACTCACCCATGAGGCCTGCATGGTCACAAGAGCCACACCAACCGGCTCTCTAGACCCTCTGAAACCTCAAGTTTTTGCAACAAAGAACCCAACTTTTGCAAACGCAAGGCGCACAGTCACTCAACCTTGCAACAAAATGATCCATAACACCGTCAAACACCGGTCGGATAAAACGGTACATGCGCTACCCGCATCTAAACCCTATAACATACCAAAACTGAAACCACTTCATGCGACACAATCTTCTCTGCAGCTATACAATGGCACTCCTGTTCATGCTTCCGACGAACCACCATCGCCACCGCTCAGAGGTCCTCGAAACCAGAGGGGGGTGATGACTGCCAATGCCTATAACATGCCAGCTGCAGAGCACAAAAGCATCAAAACGACATACAAAGCTCCCAAGGCTGTATTTCAAAAACATTCGGACCGACTCGCAAAACAACACAAAGCGTACAATGATCAAAAACTCTCGCATGACAAACTGCAAAGGGGGGTCAAGATCTTCCACCCCACATTTGTACCGCAGACACCGGAAATAAATTTACAGGAAAGGAAAATCACTCCTAAACTCCTGCCTGAGTGGAGGAATCCACACATTGTCAACAACAAACTTTGGCCACCCAAGAGCCAAATCCAAGACCCCATTTTCAAATGGGCTCACCAAAATCAGAGTAACCTTTACCAAAACCCCATGGGACTTGTCGGGTACAACACTGTCAAAGTAAGTCCATAAATAAGATTAAAATCAAACCTACGTCTGAGAAATAACTGTAGCTAACTACTAGCCTCAGGTGCACTCAAATTTCTCCGAACAATCGGTTAACTGCATCCAAACCTCCAGAAAGGAAAGGGTATATTAAAACCAAATCAGCCCTTAAACTAATTTCAAAGACCTCTGTAAAATCTAATAAAAACTTCAATCAACTTACTATTACCAAATAGTATACACAAGACATTCAACACCATTAGCTTGAGCTAATAATCTTAAAACTCCCATCAAAGGTGAAAAACAAGCACAAGGTTTAGAGTTCAATCTCTTAAGCTCTATTCTGTAATTTCCCAGTTTTGGGATCAATTAAGTACATCCATCTAAAAGAAATCATTCCACCTCTAAGAGGAATTTTCATTTGCCAACCAGGTATCTAAAGAAAGATCAACAAGAAGATTAAGATCCAAAACCACTCACTTTTACGTTTGCCAAGATGATGGCCCTCCTGTTTATCAGTTTAGCCATCTGCCTAGCAATCACACCCACTGTTACCCAGTCAGAATTGGGCCAAGCCAAAACGAAAGGTCAAAGATCCTTGGGTGGATTCTTAATAACAGCCTCATCGTTAGAACCTCTTGTTAGCCTTAGCATGCCCACTGTTAACTCAGTCAACACTGCTAAACCGAAACGCCAGGTTGTCGAAACACAAATGGTTACCAAAATCTTACAAGACACTGTGTTGGTTTTGAATGCTTGCTCCGAAGCTTCAATCAAACTCAACAAGGTCTTGAACTCTTTGCTCTGTGTGTTAAAGGTTGACTATGCTCACACACAGCCAATGTCTATGTTACTCTCAGAAGTAGCTAGAGACATTAGCTTTTCAGTTAACGCTTTAGCAATGAATATGCTCTCTCATCATATCCTTTTTGCAGTAAATCCAAATTTACTTCTCATTGCCATCCAAAGAATGATAACGACATCCTATGCCCACTCAGTTTTTCTGCACAAAAGCCTCAAACACCCTATGATTTGGACATCGGTGGAAACATGGTTTAGTCTAACTAAACAAATTCAATTTGAACCTCCTTGAGTCACCTCAATATTGATTAGTCTGAATCTACCTCAAGTATGAAAGGATTTTATTTTTGCTTTTAACTCAGATTTTTGGATACATGCTTGTGTATATACAACTAATCCTTTATACTTTATTCAGATTTTATGTACATTTAAACTGTTTTTTGAAATTTTGACTAGATTTTTTTCAGCAAACCCAAAACATTTATATCAAGTATGTCAAAACCCACATACTTCTAGTTCACTTTTTTTGTACCCAGAATTTTTAAGTCTTTACAGGCTTATACAGAACTTTAGTATATCCTAGACAATTATACAATGTTTATATTTGGTCATGCCAAAATTATTTTTGAAATTTCCAGAAGTTTTTCAGAAAACCAAATTTAAGGACCTATACTTTGGGATAGATACCGTTTACAAGCTTAAGACTTATCGACATCAGAACTTTAGTTCAGCATTTGGGTCAAGCCTCACCAAATTGGGATTTGATGCCTAGGATTGCTATCAACGCTGAATCAACGTCACCTTTGATACCAGAGGGGGGACTGTAGCATCATCTCACTTTGGCTCAGCAATAATTATTCTGCTGCTTAAAGACATTTTTCACCCAGGAGTAAGACAATCAAAAAATTGATTTTCTTCCTCCAGGCCACAGCTGAAATCCCATTCCTTTGTTAAAACCAGCCTGAGGAATTTCCCCAATGTCTGGCTCTGGCCACACAGACCCACAAATTCCCATAAACTCTGGGAAATGCTGGATTTAACCAATGAATTTTAAAGTCCATTATTACAAACTCAATTCTAAACCTTCTTCTTTTTAGGACTATGAAAGGCAAATGGACTCTGATGTTTTTGATGTGGAAAATCAATAATATGTGTGAAATGCATTAATCTGTTATTATATATATATATATATATATATATATATGCATGTTAAAATTGTTTAAATGAATGTTTATTCCTGCATGTTGATTTAGAAGCACTGCTTATAAGATACACTAAGGTTAGTTTAGTTATACATAAGTGTGTAACAGTATATTCCAATGTATTTAAAATTGTGTGTATTCCTGTTGACGGATCACGTTTAACCAGTCTCCAGAGAGACCCCACCTTCTTCATCTCATTGGTCCCTTGTAGACTGTTTGTTATTGGACTAAAGGTTCATCGGGCCTCCCACGAAGGACACTCATTGGCTGAGATCCCGGAAGCCCGCGAAGCTCAACAGAACTTATAAATAACAGAGGGACCCCTGCTTCAGCCTCTTCTTTTCCGGATCCTCTTTTTGGCTGCTCTCTTTTCTTTTCTTTTCTCGCCACTGGTCCGTCTCTCTCTATTGTCTACACACAGCAAGGAAGAACAAAGGACCGTCTGAACAAAGACTTCGACCACGTGTCGTTTTTCTGAACACAGAGCAGATAACTCGTAATTTGTTTATGTAACTTTGTATCTTAATGTTTTCTTTTTCTCTTAAATGCCTAGGAATTCCTATTTCTTTGAGCTCAATTCTTAATCGGACTTAAACTCCAATTTTTATTCATCACTTTTTCTTTGTTAAACTTTCTATAAAATCACCGTTTGTTTAATTTTAATGTAAACTTTAATCTTGACTTTATTTTTTTTTTAAATATTTTTCTTGACCAACCACACACCAGAAGCTATAATTTTTATCTAAAATCCAAAAGTTTTTTTTTTCCTAATTTGAGATCTGATTAGATCTAATTATTCTCGAAGCCATCTGGAGGTTCGTGTCTACAAGGAATCAACGCGCAGCTCTGTTCATCACACACTGAAGAAGCGTCACCATCTGGCTCCAAACCCAGTTTCAACTGTGGGTCATACAGCACAGAATCAAGCCTCTTCAACCGCTTGAATTTAAAGGTCGAAATGTGGACCCTGAAAATATCTGTGGGCAGATATTAACGTCCACAAAATCTTGGGCTGAGGACGATGACAGAACCATCATCACCGAGGATCACGTGAGCTGCAAACTTTTAATTCATCTGCTGAATTAAATGTCTGAGGTTCGGTAATAATTTGTGTATCTAATCAGATGCAAATTAAGAAGCCCTTAACATAACTCTTTCTTTTATTAAAATTCTGTTTTTATTTTCTTAAAGATTAATCCAGGACTTTTTCATATAATTAGTCAACTTTCTCCATAAATTTGCGTTGTTTCCATAATCTGTTAACTCAAACTGATAGAAATTGGTTTCTCAAGTTAACCCTGGTTCTGAAAATATTGACATTGTTAATCTATCATTTACAAGATTGATTTTATGATTAATGAAATTACTGCAATGTCTGTTAAACATTTCGTTTAATAAATATTTGAAAATGAGAGAAGTCGTTGAGAATTTATTTCATTCTGAGTCTGTTTCAAGCCCAGGTATCGAATTCAAGGAAAATTTTTGAGACTGATTATTGATTAATTTATTGAGTGATTAAACAGGTATAAAGTGAAATTAAAGATTAAATTGCTTCTTAAAGATAGAAACTGGTGCCCCTTACGAGTGTTATTAACTTTTCTGATGTATATGAAATGAGATTTGATCTCAGATTCCAATACATCAATATAAATTAAATAATTCATACCTGATAGTATTCATATTTATTAATATCATCTATATTTCCTCCTATAGAAGGATAGACCGCCGCTGGGAGGAGTGGATTCCGCCGCCAGGGAGATCCACCTGTGCACAGGGGAAGACGACTGACAAAGGTGACTTTATAATTAGGCTTACGTGAAGCGAAGAGGAGATCAGGATCTCTAATGATGAGGCCAGGGATTTGGCTGTTGACGCGAGGCATGTCAGAGGAGAATTACAGATGGCTCCGTGCCAAGTCTCAGGCAGGCCCGGTATTAAAGCCTGCTGGAGATTGGCAGCAGGTGTGCGTGCAGCTGTAGTTGATGACGGCCCTGAGGGAGCCATGACAGTACTCCCCCCTCCGAGAGGTGCCTCCTGGCACCTGACCCAGCCTACCCGGGTGCGTCCAGTGGTAGTCCCTGATGAGCTGCTTATCAAGCACAAATGACGGACGTACCCAGGACCTCCACTCGGGGCCATACCCCTCCCAGTCCACCAGGTACTGCAGGCCACGACCCCAACGGTGGACGTCCAGGATGGTGTTGACTCTCCAAGCCGGGTCGCCGTCAATCAATACTGGTGGAGGTGGAGTCTTGGGAGGGGGACAGAGAGGGCTGGAGCAGACGGGCTTCACCTGGGAGACATGAAATGTCGGACAGATGCGGAGAGAGGGGGAGAGAGTTAGGCGTACAGCTACAGGGTTAACAATACGTGTGATAGGGAAGTGGCCAATGAAACGCGGGGCCAACTTCCGTTTTTCAGCCTTCAAATTAATGTTCTGTGTAGACAGCCATACCTGTTGACCCACCTGGTACTGGGGAGCCGGTCTCCTGCGGCGATTAGTCATCCTGGTGTTGCGTTCGGCTGTGTGAAGGAGAGCTCTGCGGGTGGCAGTCCAGAGCTGGTGGCAGTGCCTCACGTGGGCGTGGACAGAAGGCACCGCCACTTCCTTCTCCTCTTCGGGAAAAAGCGGGGGGTCATAACCCAAAGAGGCCCTGAAGGGGGACATGCCAATCGCCGAGGAAACAGTCGAGTTATGGGCATACTCGATCCAGGGGAGGTGGCTGCTCCAAGACGATGGACTGGAGGCAATGACACAACGCAGAGCAGCCTCCAGCTCCTGATTGGCCCGCTCGCACTGCCCGTTGCTCTGCAGATGGTACCCGGATGACAGGCTCACCGTTGACCCCAGTGCGTTGCAGAACGCCCTCCAAACCTGGGACATGAATTGGGGCCCACGATCAGAAATGACGTCGGTGGGGATCCTGTGGAGGCATATGACGTGCTGTACCAGCAGGTCTGCTGTCTCCCGTGCCGTAGGAAGCCCCTGGAGAGGAACGAAGTGGGCGGCCTTAGAGAACCGGTCCACAATGGTGAGTACTGTGGTGAAGTGGTTGGGGGGTGGAAGATCAGTCACAAAGTCCAATGCTATATGGGACCTAGGATGGCTGGGAGCTGGCAGCGGGTGAAGGAGATCGGCCGGCGGAGAGGAAGACGTCTTCCCGGTGGCGCACTGAGCGCAGACACGGACATAAGCGGTGACATCCTTCCGAAGCCCCGGCCACCAGAACAACCTCTGAAGGAGCTCCACCATGCGGGACACCCTTGGATGGCACGAAAGCTTAGAGGAGTGAGCCCAATGAATCACCTCGCCCGAGTTGACATGGGGACAAAAAGCCGCTCCGTGGGTCCACCTCCAGGATCGGGCTCAGCCTCCTGCGCCTTCAAGACCTTCTCCCTAATGCCCCACAAGAGGACACTGATGACACAAGATGCTGAAAGCTGGAAGGATGGTGTGTTCGTGGCCCTCAGCCACATCCGCAGCAAACTGTCTGGAGAGGACGTCTGGTTTGGCGTTCTTAACCCCAAGGCAATAGGTGATCGTGAAGTTAAAGCGCCCAAAAAATAGTGACCAACGGGCCTGCCGGGAGTTCAGCCGCTTCGCGGTCCTCAGGTATTCTAAGTTTTTATGATCGGTCCATACTATGAAAGGTTGGGTGGCCCCCTCCAACCAGTGACGCCATTCCTCCAGAGCGAGCTTCACCGCCAGGAGCTCCCTGTCACCGATGTCGTAGTTCCTCTCAGCCGGGGACAGACAGCGTGAGAAGAAAGCGCAGGGGCGGACCACCCCGTCCACGGGAGAGCGCTGGGAGAAAACTGCCCCCATCCCGGAATCAGAAACGTCCACCTCAACCAGGCACTGGAGGGAAGGATCCACCTGCGTGAGGACACGGGAGGACGAGAACTCCCCCTTGAGTGTGTTGAATGCCGCTGCAGCCTCCTCCATCAACCGGAAAGCCACCTTGGAGGACGTGAGATGGGTCAAGGGAAGAGCGATCACGCTGTAGTTTGGCACAAAGCGCCCATAAAAATTGGCAAACCCCAGGAACTGCTGGAGTTGCTTCCTTGATTGGGAGGGGGGCACTCCACCACCGCCTTGACCTTCTCAGGGTCTGGGAGAACCTGGTTATGGGAGATTACGAAACCGAGAAACGAAGTTGTGTTGGCGTGGAACTCACATTTCTCGGCTTTAACAAACAGTTTGTTCTCCAGGAGCCATTGGAGGACCCGTCTCACATGGACCCGATGCTCATCTAGTGACTGTGAGAAGATGAGGATGTCATCCAGGTAGACGAAGACGAAGGAGCCAAGGAAGTCCCGGAGAACGTCATTTATGAGGTGCTGGAAGACGGCCGGCGCGTTGATCAACCCATCAATAACCGTGTGGTACGCAGGAGCCACTGCCAGGGACAGACTAAGGCTGCAGTGCGTCGTGCGCGCTGCAGAGGTGATCAGCTGCAAGCTCCCATCCCTCCAGGATCTGTACATCTCCAGGACCCGGAGGCGTGCAGGCCGGATCATAGCCGATCCTTCACACCCTGGTCATGTACTGTTTGCCCCCCTCCCCTCAGGTAGAAGACTTCGGTCCATTCGGACTAAAACCTCCCGTCACATGAACAGCTTCTTCCCCTCTACCATCAGACTGCTGAACACTATGTGACTTATTAGACTCTCGTGCACTACGTACAGCAGCTCAACCAGACTCATGTCAATCATCACTGTTTTCTTTTTGCATTACCGACTGCACTATGTGGAACTCCACAATATCTGCTGCTTGCTAATATATTTAAAAATTGCTTGACTAGTATTACTCATTCATATTCTACATTTTATTGCATGTATAGTTTTTTATTTCTATCTTTTATTTTTATCATGTTTAATGTTGCAGCATTGCACCGAGACAAATTCCTAGTTTGTGTACTACATGAACAATGGCAATAAATCTGATTCTGATTCTGATTCTGATTCTGAACCCAAATGGCATCACGAGGTACTCGAAGTGGCCGCTTGGGGTCCAGAATCCCGTCTTCCACTTGTCTCCCTCCTTGATCCGCACGAGGTGGTAAGCGTTGCACGGTGGGCTGCACGGTGGCGCAGTGGTTAGCACTGTGGCAGCACAGTTTACCCTTGGCCGGGGGATTGTGGGGATCGTGGGATCGTGGGTTCGATCCCAGCCCCCGACCAACAGTCATCTGTGTGGAGTTTGCATGTTCTCCCCGTGTTGCGTGGGTTTACTCCGGGATTTCTCCGGTTTCCTCCCACATGCCAAAGACATGTATGTTAGGTTAATTGGCTGTTCTAAATTGTCCCTAGATATCTGTTTCCTAAAGGCCCTTAGAATAGAGGGTTAGTATTAATGAAAGCGCTTTGAGTGGTCTTTGTGACTAGAAAAGCGCTATATAAGTGCAGGTTAGTTGCGGAGGTCGAGCTTGGTGAACCAAGAGGCCCCCTGGAGGGAGTCGAAAGTCGTGTCCATGAGGGGAAGGGTGTATTTGTCCTTTACTGTGATATCGTTGAGACCCCTGAAGTCAATACATGGCCGCAGGGAGCCATCCTACTTGCCCACGAAGAAGAATCCTGCCCCCACCACCGAAGAAGACAGACGAGTAATGCCCGAGCTGAGCGACTCCTTGATATAGGTATCTATCGCCTCCCACTCCGGAGTAGACAGGCTGTAGAGACAGCTCGACGGCAGCGGGGCACCAGCCTGGAGATTGATGGCACAGTCATAAGGGCGGTGGGGGGGAAGAGACAGCGCCTGCGACTTACTAAATACCGCCCCCAGGTCGTGGTATTCAGACGGCACTTTGGACAAATCAGGAGGAGGAGGGGCGTGAGGGGCCAGAGACACTGACGGGGCGCATACTGCGGACTGCAGACAAGCACTGAGGCAGAATGAGCTCCATGAAGTAACACTTCCAGTCCGCCAATCAAATGATGGATTGTGGAGCCGGAGCCAGGGGTAGCCCAAGATAACCGGAGATGTTGAAGAGGGCAATTCCAGCAAGCGTAGGTCCTCCCGATGGTTGCCGGAGACAATAACTGACACCAGGGCAGTCTGTTGGGAGACTGTTGCCAGGGGGGGTTTAGACAGGGCAATGAGCTTAAGGGTTGACTGGAGTGGATGGCAGGGAAGCCCTAATCGGGTTGCCAGGTCCCCCAATATGAAGCTCTGCTCAGCCTCCGAGTCAATCAGTGCGTGTGTGGCATATTCTGTTTGTCTGTAAATGAACCTAATAGGCACAAGGCATTTGGTGAGGGGATTAGGCCAAGATGAGTCCATGAGTCCCCCTACTGCGACGCACAGACCCCCTCTTTTGGCCGAACGGGGAAACTCTCTACCTCATGCTCATCACTACCGCAGTACATGCAAAGCCCTAGCTCCCTGCCGCGCTGCTTCACAGCTAAAGAAATCTTAGAGCGCCCGACTACCATAGCTTCCTGCCCATCTAGAACTTCAGGTGAAGGCAGGGCCAATTGAGATGACTGGGAGGAGCGGAAAAACTGGGTGTCCGAGTGACCAGAAGTTCTTCACTCGGCTGCCCGCACCTTCAGCCTGTTATCCAAACTGATAGCTAGGGAGATTAGCTCTGTGAGTCTCTCTGGCTTATCTAAATAGGCTAGCTCATCCCATAGGCTGGGGCTTAGGCTCCAAATGAATATACTACAGAGTGAGGCATCCTCCCACCCGACCTCCATGGCCACCAGCCAGAAATCGACAGCATAGTCTGCCACGGACCTGCCCCCTTGTTGAAGATTTAGCAGCCGGGTGGTTAGCACACTATCACGGTCGGAATGGTCAAATACCTCGTGAAAATCGGCAATAAACTGCTGGTAAGTTAAGCTAGCATAGCTAGGTTTGGCCATAACGACATATGCCCAAGCTAGCGCTCTACCCTCTAACAGGTTAGCCACGTAGCCTATCCGACTATGATCTGTGGGGAAATCCCCCGGAACGCGCTGGAAGACCGTCTCACACTGGAGGATGAACTCACGGGCCTCCCCGAGCTTGCTGCCGAAGCAAGCGGGTGTGGGAACCAGTGTGAGCCGGGCCAAGGGAACCTGACTAGCCTGGCTGGGAGGAGAGCTAGCGGGAGCCGGCATACTCCCGGAGACCGGAGGAAACGTCCACTGCCCATCCAGATGATCCATCCGGCTGTTGATCTGTGTTAGCTGGCTAAGGATTACTTGTTGTTGGTAAGCTAATTGATCCACCCGAGCCTCTAGGTTGTTAACTTGGCGTGCTAGCACGCTGTTCGCTGGGTCGCTCTGACGGAGCCGTACTGACATAATTATAGACCCAGGGAACAAAGCACAGACTCGAGTGAATACAATTTATCCTTTTATTGCTAACAGTGGTCGTGTGGGTGTGTGTATGTACAGTGTGTGTGTTGTGCGTGTGATGATGAAGTGCAGCTCAGGAATCGTGCCCGGGGGAGAGCAGAACGCGTTCAGCCTGGCAAACCTATAACAACAGAGCAGAGGTGTTAATTCTGTCCACTGAGCAAAGAGCTTGATAGTAACAGTTGCTTACTTTGCAGATGGTCGTGGAGATGCTCAGGTTGGCCTTGAGGGCTGCCGCCAGGGAGACATCGGCTGACTCTGTGCAAGGAATTGGGCTAGTAGCCCTGTAGTGGTGATGAAGGCTAGACCGCTGCCGGGAGGAGTGGATTCCGCTGCCGGGGAGATCCACCTGTGCGCAGGGGAAGGCGACTTCAAAGGTGAGTTTATAATACTATAATACTATATAATACTATATAATAGTATTATAATATAATACTATAATTTATTTATACTCGTGTGGTTCCGGCGCCACACGAGTTGGCTGCCTTTTGCAACAGCGGCTCAATTCTGAGTCTTTTTATCTTCCTTCTTCTTTCTGATCCGGCACACCTTTCACTCTATATATATCACGGACACACAGATCGCCCCAAAGGTCTCCCGAGTCGGCGGACGGAGCCTCTGTTTACAGCAGGAGACGATACAGCAGGGAAGAGCTAGCTAGCATTCAACTGCCACCCGGTGCTAACGGAGAAACTCGACATACCGGGAGAACTGAAGCGAAAACGACGCGGGTGCCGGGCTGGAGTTTAGGCGGCATGCAAGAAATATAAGACAGAATAATAAAGAGCGATGGCAAGAACCAAGCAGACCACCCGTAAATCTACTGGAGGAAAAGCCCCCAGGAAGCAGCTGGCCACCAAGGCTGCTCGAAAAAGCGCTCCGGCCACCGGCGGAATGAAGAAGCCTCACCGTTACAGGCCCGGTACCGTGGCTCTGAGAGAGATCCGTCGCTACCAGAAATCCATGGAGCTGCTCATCCGTAAGCTGCCCTTCCAGCGCCTGGTGAGGGAGATCGCTCAGGACTTCAAGACCGACCTGCGCTTCCAGAGCTCTGCCGTCATGGCTCTGCAGGAGGCCAGCGAGGCCTACCTGGTGGGTCTCTTCGAGGACACCAACCTGTGCGCCATCCACGCCAAGAGGGTCACCATCATGCCCAAAGACATCCAGTGGGCCCGCCGCATCCGCGGAGAGAGAGCTTAGACTTTCTGCTGCACATTCACCAACCACAATGCTCCGCACTGTGTGTCTCTCTCTCTCTCTCTCTCTCTCTCTCTCTCTCTCTCTCTCTCTCTCTCTCTCTCTCTCTCTCTCTCTCTCTCTCTCTATATATATATATATATATATATATATATATATATATATATATATATATATATATATATATATATATATATATATACTGTATATTAATATGTACATATGTATACTAGCTGCTCTTGTTTTTTCTTGCCTTCTGATTGTTGCTCTGAGTGTTGCTATCCCTGTGCTGTTGCAATCCTGGAATTTCCCACTGTGGGACTAATAAAGGCTTATCTTATCTTATAATTAAGCTTACGTGAAGCGACGAGGAGATCAGGAACTCTAGTGATGAGGCCAGGGATTTGGCTGTTGATGCGAGGCGTGTCAGAGGAGAACGACAGACGGTTCCATGCCGAGTCTCAGGCAGGCCCGGTTATAAAGCCCACTGGAGATTGGCAGCAGGTGTGCGTGCAGCTGTAGTTGATGACGGCCCTGAGGGAGCCATGACAGGAGAATGTAGTTACAGCAGTTGTTTGTCTGATAAAATGAGACTGAAAGCCACTACATCTAGTTAGCATGCTAATATTGCCGATGCTAATGAGCTGCAATCAGCCAAAGAGACGATAAATGTTTAGATGACCCATTTCAATCTGACACATTTTTTACAGCCTAACATTACATTTTGCGTTCATTGGCCTCTTCTATGCGCTCCTCCCAGGGAACTGTGAGCTCCACTAAGAACCTGCCTGAAAGAGGAAGATGTAAGTACCACATCTGGCCTAAGAGACGCTGATGTTACATAATCGGGGAACTTAAGCTGCTTTCCCAAGTCAATTTGCAGGTCCCAGTCTGATGCTGAAGAGAGCAGACTGGCTGATGGTCTAAGCTGTGGTTGGGGCCTCTCTCCAGCTTTAACGAATGTAATTTTCCTTTGACTACTGACCTGCTTACTGTTTGCCATGGCGCTGGAGATGGTCTCCGCTACACACTTGAACACTTGGTCATGGCGCCAGCGATATTGGTCCTCTCCAAGAGCTGTTGGGCAACTGCTAAGGATGTGTTCAAGCGTGTCCTTTCCTGAGCAGAGAGGACATGTTGGCAGCTCGTTCTTACCCCAGGTATGCAGGTTTGCCAGACTGGGTAGCACATCATATACTGCTCGGAGCATAAATTGGATGCGCTGAGGCTCTGCATGCCAGATGTCATTCCAGGTCAGCTTCTTGTCCACTACTCCCTCCCATTTTGTCCATGCCCCCTGCTGCCGCATGCCTACCATCCTACCAGTCCTCACTTCTTCAACACCTGCTCTCACCTCCTGCAGGATTAACTTGCGTTTGTCCTTTCCCTGGACTTTATCGTAGCGCGGCTGTGGGATGGAGCTCAGCCCTGCATGTCCTATTGCCACCGTGCCCACCAGAGCTTTGTGTCTCAACCGAGATTCTGCAAGCTCCAACCCCTCTTGAGCTCTTCACTTCCGACCTGTCCTCACCACAATGCCTGCTGCTGCCACTCTCGAGTCTCTAGAGTCACGATAGGCTAGTGCCTCTCTTGTGCGGGAAACCTTGAACTCCTCTTCCAAACTACTAATAGGAAGCTGTATGAAGTTTAATGTAGCTACAGAAATGTTTTAACATTCAGCAGATCCAGGTGTTCAAGAGGACCGAGACTGAGACCCAAGCTGAAAGGGTTTTTAAACTTTTTTTCTCATGTTTTTTTTTTTAATTCTCATGATTTGAGCCTCTTATTTATAAGCTGCCTGAGGAGGAGTGCTGTGCTAGAAATAACCAATAAAACCTGATGGGAAGTTCTTTTTCCCAAATTGTCATGGTTCGAGCGCCGATCTTGTCTGCGCTCGAGTCATGCATCATCTTCACCTATTTTGACAGCGGTGTGTACCTTTTGGCTCCCCGAGCCTTTATTGTGACAGCGCTCGGAGGGGCTTCCGGCTGTCAGGTTTGACAGCTGCGCTGCATTTCGTCTCATCAGTGGTCCTCCATTTAAGAGGGCAGCTGGGGACGGAAAAACACGGCAGTGTCGTCAAAGATTTCCTCATGGTCTGACGCATCGAGCATCCATCGGCTCAGATGTCAAAGAATTCTCCATTGTCAGACGTGAACAAGCATCCCTCGGTTCGTACGCTGACCATCCCACTGCTATGATTGTAAGTGTGCTTCCTTATTGCCTGATGGTCGTCTGTATGTAGTGTAGTATGTTTTAGCCGACCGTGGCTCATTATTTTGTGTTTCTTTTTGTTCGACAATAAACTGTGCAAACTCACCGGTGTCTTCTGGTGTCTTCTGGTGGCTCGCGAGGGCCACCGCATGACACAAATCTATTGCAGTCTATTATCTTTGAATTGACAACTGAAGCTAAACAAAGTGTGGTCATTCAAATAGTAATGGGCATTTTTTTTCTCCTGTAAGACAAATACAATGGGTTTTAATCATTTTCTCTCACTCTCTTCTTCATTTTTTCTAAAAAAATTGGAAGTAACATATCTTGTACATACCAAAGAAAAACATAGAATGATTTAACTTGTTGAACTCTGTTCAACTTCCCTAAAAACGCCTAAAAATAACATGCCCAAAGTAATCAAAAGCTGTTCTTCAACCCTTTGCAGCATCTTCATGGAGTTAGTCTCATTTAAAAGAAAACACTCTGAATTTTTTGGCAAAACAGTCATAATCTCTCTAAGTGCTCCTGCCACTGAGTAACAAGAAAGTTTGCCTGGGTGTTTTTTTTTTAGATACAAATGCTTGCAAATAACATACAGCTGTCAAATACTGGCTGGAAAACACAACAGAAATGTAGAACCAAGTGTTTTCAAGCTCAGGTCAAAATTTTGTAAAAATACCACAAAAAATGAATATATTACACAGCTTTATTCTCAGGTTGTAACAAGGCTGTGTCTGTACTGGAAGACCGGAAACACAGCTTTTTTTTTTTTTTTTTCAGTGCGCACTGAGACGCACTAAGATGCAGAGATGTGACCGTCCGCGGAATTCACAGAGTTCAACAGGTTAAAAATGAGTTACAGCACGTAAAGTGAAATGAAATAAATTGTGATACAAATTGTGAACAGACGTGAAAATATGATATTATCAATCAAAGAAATTATCTCAAAACATAAAATAACAACACTACGCACAAAAGAAAAAAGGATCTACCTTGACTAAATGAAAAATTATGGAATCTCATGAAAAAAAGGGACTTGGCTCTTAAAAAAAATAGCAAAAATACTGACTTGGGTACAAATAAGCCAATTTTTAAAAGCCTCAGAAATGAAGTCACCATGCAGCTCTGTAAAGCAAAAGCAAATTTTCTTATTAGACATAATCAAAAATGCAAAAGGGAACAACAAAAAACTCCGGAAATGTATTGATAAACTCCATCCATCCATCCATCTTCTACCGCTTTTCCAGCGGTCCGGGCAGCAGTTCTAGCAGAGAAGCCCAGACTTCCCTCTCCCCCGCCACCTGCTCCAGCTCTTCAGAGAGGATACCAAGGCGTTCCCAAACCAGCTGGGTGACAGTCACTCCACCGAGTCCTGGGTCTGCCCCGGGGTCTCCTCCCAGTGGGATGTGCCCAAAACACCTCAAGTGGGAGGCGTCCAGGATGCATCCTGATCAGATGCCCATACCACCTCAACTGACTCCTTTCAATGTGGAGGAGCAGCGGTTCTACTCTGAGCCTCTCCCGGATGACTGAGCTTCTCACCCTATCTCTGAGGGTGAGTCCAGTAATCCTATGGAGAAAGCTCATTTCAGCCGCTTGTATCCGCAATCTTGTTCTTTCGGTCATTACCCAAAGCTCGTGACCATAGGTGAGAGTAGGAACATAGATTGACTGGTAAATCAACAGCTTTGCCTTAGAACTAAGCTCCCTCTTCACCACAACAGACTGGTACAACGTCCACATCACTGCAGATGCTGCTCCGATCCGTCTGTCAATCTCTCGCTCCATTTTCCCCTCACTCGTGAATAAGACCCCAAGATACTTAAACTCCTCCACATGGGGCAGGAGCCTGTCCCCAACCAGGAGAGGACAATCCACCTTTTACCGACTGAGGACCATGGACTCAGACTTGGAGGTGCTGATTCTCATCCCAGCTGCTTCACACTCAGTGGCAAACCGTCCCAACAAGAGCTGTAGGTCATTGCTGGATGAAGCCAACAGGACGACATCATCTGCAAACAACAGAGGTGAGATCATGTGGTCACTAAGCATGACACCCTCCATTCCCTGGCTGCGCCTAGAAATCCTGTCCATAAAAATTATGAACAGGATCGGTGACAAAGGGCAGCCCTGGCTGAGTCCAACTCTCACTGGGAATGAGTCCGACCGAGTGTTGCCAATACGAACCAAACTCTCACAACGGTTGTACAGAGACCGAATAGCTCGTAACAACAAGCCCGATACCCCATACTCCCGAAGCACCCCCCCACAAAAAAACACGAGAGACGCGGTCAAATGCCATCTCCAAGTCCACAAAACACATGTAAACTGGTTGGGCAAACTCCCACGAACCCTCGAGAATTCTCAAGAGGGTAAAGAGCTGGTCCGATGTGCCACGGCCAAGACGAAAACCACATTGCTCCTCCTGAATCCGAGGTTCTACCAACGGCCGGACTCTCCTCTCCAGTACCTTGGCATAGACCTTCCCAGGGAGACTGAGGAGTGTGATCCCTCTAAAGTTGGAGCACACCCTCCGGTCCCCTTTTTTGAAGAGAAGAACCGCCACCCCAGTTTGCCATGCCAAAGGCACTGCCCCCGACCTCCACGCAATGTTGCAGAGGCGTGTCAACCATGACAGCCCTACAACATCCGGGGCCTTGAGGTACTCAGGGCGAATCTCGTCCACTCCCGGGGCCCAGCCACCAAGGAGATTTTTAACCACCTTGGCAACCTCAGCCCCTGTGATAGGTGAATCATCCCCCTCATCCACAAACCCTGCTTCCTCTGTGGAAGGCGCATCAGTGGGATTGAGGAGATCCTCGAAGTATTCCTTCCACCGCCCGACGATATCCCCAGTCGAAGTAAACAGCGCCCCATCTGCACCATACACAGTGTGGACAGGGAGCTGCTTTCCCCTACTGAGCCGCCGGACAGTTTGCCAGAATCTCTTCAAGGCCGACCAAAAGTCTTGTTCCATGGCCTCACCGAACTCCTCCCATACCCGGGTTTTTGCTTCAGCAACCACCCAAGCTGCACTCCGCTTGGCCTGCCGGTACACCTCAGCTGCTTCAGGAGTCCCACAAGCCAACCAAGCTTGATAGGACTCCTTCTTCAGCTTAATATTCCCCCTCACCACTGGTGTCCACCACTTGGTTCGGGGGTTGCCACCACGAGATGCACCGACCACCTTGCGGCCGCAGCTCTGGGCCGCCGCTTCAACAACAGAGGTGGAGAACATCGCCCATTCAGACTTCATGTCTCCAGACTCCCTCGGAATGTGGTTGACATTCTTCCGGAGGTGGGAGTTGAAGACCTCCTGGACAGGGGCCTCAGCCAGATGTTCCCAGCACACCCTCACTATACGTTTGCGTTTACCAAGTTTGAATGGCTTCCTCCCCTGCCATCGGATCCAACTCACCACCAGGTGGTGATCAGTTGACAGCTCTGCACCTCTCTTTACCTGAGTGTCCAAGACATACGGTGGCAGGTCTGATGACACGATAACAAAATCGATCATTGACCTGCGACCTAGGGTGTCCCGGTGCCAAGTGCACATATGGACACCCTTATGCTTGAACATGGTGTTTGTTATGGACAAACTGTGGTTAGGACAGAAGTCCAATAACTGAGCACCACTCGGATTCAGATCGGGCAGGCCGTTCCTCCCAATCACCCCCTCCAGGTTTCACTGTTGTTGCCCACATGCACATTGAAGTCCCCCAGTAGGACAATGGAGTCTCCAAGAGGAGCACCCTCCAGCACCCCAGTCACAGATTCCAAAAAGGGTGGGTACTCTGAAACATCATTTGGTGCATAGGCACAAATGATGGTCAGGACCCGTTTCCCAACCCGAAGGCTCAGGGAAGCAACCCTTTCATCCACCGGGGAAAACTTCAATATAGAGGCAGCAAGGTGGGGGGGTACGAGAATACCCACCCCTGATCATCGCCTCTCGCCCGGGGCAACTCCAGGAAATTATTATTGAAATTATTATAATATTGATAAACTCACAGGAAAAAAATGCAGAAAATAATGAAGTCATACAACTCCATTTGAATGGAAAACTTCATTCAGATAGCTTAGTTATAGCCAGCAATTTGAATGAGCATTTTATCAAATCGGTACAGGAACTGGGTCTGAATTTTACCCAAACATACCCGCACCAAATTAAAATAAATCATGAAAGCGATCTAAACCTTAAACCCACAAATGAGCTAAAGCTTAACAAAATTTTATCATCTCTATCAAGTTCCAGAGCTAAGGATATTCATGGACTAGACACTGTATTCTTGAAAAAACATAAAGACACTTTAATAATTCCAATTACAGAATTAATAAATCAATCAATACATGAAAACATCTTTCCTGATCTATTGAAACCTGCCATTGTAACCCCCATACACAAAGCCAGAGAAAAACAGGAAATTAGTAATTACCGTATACTTCCTGTTTTGTCAAAAAGTCATTGAAAAGGTAGTAGTAGACCAACTGGTTGAACATCTCAAATCTGCCCAGCTGCTGCATCCCATGCAGTTTAGTTTTGGGCTGAACCACTCAATGGAGACTGCATTTTGTCACTTTATTAAAACGATTTAAGAAAAACAGGACGGGGGTGGGTGGATGGCAGAAGCCATCTTTTTAGACTTACCTAAAGCCTTTGATATGGTCAATCATTCAAGATTCATGATTCAAAAGCTTTATTATCATGTGAACAGTTAAGAAATGCTACATTTCCTGAGCAATGAAATTCTTACTTTGCTCACCGAACAAATGCCAAGGTAATAGGTACAGAAACAACAATTCTAATAGGTCATGACACACTAACACAGTAACTCAGTCCTAATACTAATGGATGATAATAACACACACACCAACACACAGTTAGGCAGTAGAGGAATGAAACTGAAAATTCACTGGATGACTAAAGTGATCGTGGTATATTGATATTAGAGATGATGTCAACCTGAGAGGAATGAACTGGAGAACTGCTAGACCTACTATAAAGAACATCACAATATGGCCTGAGGGAGCTCTCTCTCAGCTGCAGGACTGTTTTTCAAACACTTTATGGGATTTATTCAAGAATCAGGATCTGGAAATGTACACACAGACTGTATTATGCTACATCACCTCCTGTATCAACCAGGTGACTGTGGAAAAACGTATTAGGGTTTTTCCTAACCAGAAGCCTTGGATGACAAACGAAGTCCAGGCACTTCTCAGAGTGTCATGAATCTGGGTTGGAGGCCAACCCGATTCTGGCTCATGGTTATGCTTTGACCTTGTTTCCTCCTGACAGCTTGGGCACGCCCCCTCCTCCTGTCAAGCTCCGTCAGCTGTACTCACTGGGTCACACACACACACACACACACACACACACACACACACACACACACACACACACATACTCACGCTCCATTCACTGTCATTCACACGCGCTCTCACACACCTGTTCCCAATCAGTTCTGTCCACGCATTCACACCGGCAATCTCTTTCCTCATTAGCGTTTGGAGTATTTGTTGGCGACCGCCGAGGGAGGATATTGTTGGGACATTTCCCTTCATACGCGGCAGCGTGTTCCTCTGCGTATGTTCATTCACTCCCAGCGCTTTACCCAGCCAGACACTTCAAGACAATCCATACCTTGGTGTTACAGCTGGTCTGCTCCTCTGTCTCTGCCTCCTGACTGCATGACGCGCTCCGAATTGGCTCCAGCCCTGTAAGTGTGTCTTAGCCTTCTCTCCTGTGCTAGCAGGCCTGCAGCATTAGGCTGCTCGCCTTTCCTGTTTTATGCGTAACGCAGCACTGCAGCACCAGGCTTTATATTCACCAGGCTGTTGAGCATTTCGGCAGGCGCCCTGTATGTTTTGTGGCCAATACTGTCATTACACCCTTCCAAATATTGTGTGGTAGACTGAACTGCATTGGTGATTAATGAACTGGTTGTTTGTTGAACTTTAATAAACACGGCACTCTCTACTCCTGCAATTGGGTTTTCATTCTCTCCCTGGTGTGCCGTGTAATGGCGCACAGGAGTTCATGACAGAATGTCCCGACCGTAAAAAAAAAAAACAGCGGAGTAGAGTGTGTTTTTTTTCCCTTCTCGTTTCCTCCTTTTACATGGACATAATGACTTGGACAGATGAGAAGCAGGAAGCCCAGGATTTGCTGGAGGAGGCCGTCTTCACCTTTCAGTGGTCTCGGTCTCCCGAGGAGCGGGAGTGAGCACGACTCTTCATGGAGGACTTCGAGCAGCGCTACCCTCACCTCCGAGAGATCCATAGGGTAGACACCATCCTCCCTGTCATCCTTCCTGCTCCTGATGCAGAGCTGGAGGATGCCTCTTCGCAATTGGAGCCGGCCCCTTGCCAGAAGAAATGATCCCGTCAGGGGAAGACTTCTCCCCCTCTCTGACCTCCTTCGTCTCCCAGTCCAGCGTCCACCCAGCCTGCGGATGAGAAGACGGAGATGGAGTTGGATAGGGAGCAGCGCTCGTTATGTCTCCTGAAGAAGGTTCTCTCCTGGACGCTGACGCCCCATCCCTCTTCGACAGCTCGTCAGGCTCGGGACACCGCGAGGAGGGTGATGGAGCGAGAAAGCCTCTGGGATCATCCAGAGGCGATGGGGATCCTCCAGGACATCTTCGCAGTGCCATGTGAGGAATCGGCTGAGGATCTCCCGGTGCTTGAGCTCCTCGCGGCCACTTCGCTCTCCTCTCCCAAGGAGGCGGGATCTCTCTGCGCAGGTGACCCGCTTCTCGGCACGGTGCTCCATGTTCCATTACTTCATCCCTGCGTCACCCAAGAGGAGGAGAGGGAGAAAGCCCCGCAGCAAGAAACGTCCAGTCCCCCGTACTGCAGCCTTGCCTCCCAGCTCCGAGCAATGCTCCACCCCGTCACAGGAGGAGATGGAGGAATGTAGGCGGGCTCTCCTGGCTGAAACAGACCTCATCTTGGAGGTGAAGCCGTGGCTCCTCCCGGAGATGGCTGAGAGACTGAAAGAGCTTTCCCCAAGGGAGGAGGAGCTTCAACCCGATGAGGAATGCCAGGAGAGTAGAAAGGACGCCTTGGAGGCTGCTGGGGACCTCCAGAGCCAGGAGAACAGGCAAGTTTCTTTTCATTCAAGTTGCACAATCAATGATCAATGTTGCCTGCCTCCTGGTGAGGAGACTTGGGGTGACCAGGTCCCTGAGTTCTCCGCCCCAGCGGCATACAGTACTCTGGTGCCGGGTCTCAATGACTCTTCTCTATGTGCCCCCATGAGCCCATTGGTCCTGGATCCAGGTCGCTTGGGGAAGGAGAAGCCAGAGGACCAGGAGGGTCCAGCCCTTGGGCCAACCAAGGAGTCGTCCACAGCCGCCACGCCAGAAGGACCAGAGGCGTGGAGGACGGCGCACAAAAGTTCCACTCCTGCTATCGTCATCATGCCCGCTGCGGGGGCCGCCGCAGTGGAGTCATCCCCCAGACCTGATCTCCAGCCGATGGGACCCGGGGCATTGTCGTCGAAGTCCTGGACGGTGGTTGAGCTTAAGCACAGGCAAGTAGTCTCTCCTGTAGTTTATTTATTGATGGTGGAGGGATCTTGCCTGGCTTTTGGGGAGGGGAGTCGGGTGTGGCCCCCAGCCGCATCTGGATCCCCCTCGCCGGACTCTGCCGTTGCCGGCAACCCTAATCGCTCTTCTTCTCCTATCCCCTTCGAGCTCCATCCTAGGGTCGCCGAAGAGGAGCAGCCACCACCTGGGCCGCACACTGATGACAAGGCGGGTCCAGCTGCCGCGGAGGGGGCCGACAGGGATGAGGCACCCAATGGACCGGAAGAAATCACGCACCCAGGATCACCGGAGTCCTGGACAGCGGTGGAGCCAGAGTTCAGGCAAGTGTGTTCCATTAAATCAGAAATTTCAATATTAATGTCACACTGCCCAACTCATGGTGAGGTGGACCCGGGGCAGCTCACAGTTGCCCTCAGGACCGCCATACCAGGCTCCACCACTGCCGGTGACCCTGACCCGGTTTTTCTCTTTCTCCCTTCGGATTCGGAGCCTCCGGCCAGGGTCGTCGGAGAGCTGTTGGAGACAACCAAGGATCGGGGTTCGACTCCTGAGGACGTGAGGAGCATCACCTCCCTCGCTGGGGAGGTCACCGTGGGTGCAGCAGAGCTCTAGCTGGAGGCCACGGCCGGTGCAGCAGAGCCCCAGCTGGATTCCACCACCGGTGCAGCCAGGTCCCAGACCGGGACCATCACGGGTGCAGCCACGTCCCAGACCAGGACCATCGCGGGTGCAGCCATGTCCCACACCGGGACAATCGTGGGTGCAGCCACATCCCAGACCGGGACCATCGCGGGTGCAGCCATGTCCCAGACAGTCTTCCTGCTTCAGGCCTCGAATGGCAGGGGGGCTACTGTTCCTTGGCTTGGCTGCCGATGTTCTCGAGTATGGAGGCTGTCTCTCCACCATCCTCACAGGTCCTGGTGCCTCCAACACACTGGTCAGCCACCCGAGGGACTTAAGGGTTGGGTGGCCCATGGGCCTGGGCAGGCCACCGGACACTATCCCATGGGCCGCCTGCTGGACTTGGGACTTGGGCAGGCCACCCGATCTGCCACTCCTCACCACACTGGGGGTCTGGGACTCTGGTCGACTCCCCCGAACTTTGGACTTCTGGAGAAGGGGGGTAGTGGTCCAGGTTGGGGGTTTAAGATAAGATATGATAAGCCTTTATTAGTCCCACAATGGGGAAATTCCAGGATTGCAACAGCACAGGGACAGCAACACTCAGAGCAACAATCAAGAAGACAAGTAAAACAAGAGCAGCGAATATACATATGTACACATAAATATATAAATATATATACACACAGTGCGGAGCATTGTAGCTAGATGGAATAAACAGCATAGCCGTCTACTTAGTTATCCTACATAGTATGAATATGTACCCATAAATATTGTCACCCTCTGTAGCGACCGATATTGTCCTAGTTGTATACTGGAGGGGACCATTGTGTAAGTCTATTGTGTCTTTTGCATTCAATACTATTAGGTCGTCACGTTTTTTTGCTATCTCTGTGAGCAGCCATGCTTAGGTTATACAGTCTGACAGCCGTAGGTAGGAAGGACCTGTGAAACCTCTCAGTTGCAGACTTAGAATGATTAGATTATTTGTTTATTTGACAGGGACAGTGCAATAAACATAGACAATTAATCAAATGACAATCAATCTGATGTGTTGCACAAAGAGTGTATAGCTATTAGCTAATTTGCAACTCTTGTCCCTGGATGGGATTTAGAGAGGAGAAACAAGTAAAAAGAAAAAAGGAAAAGAAAAGATAAAAAAATGAAAACAGAATAAACAATAGCCACATACATCGATGCAAAAAAGATTATAAATACATTATAAATACACAATTATAAATATTATAAAGATTATAAATATTATAAACACACAATATAACAACCTGACTCACATTTGCCTATTTCAGGCCTCCCTCCCTTCGTCACTCACTATAAACAAACACATTCATTCCTTCCCTTCATTCACTCTCACCCTGCAGACAATCATTTCATATATGGGTACATTCTTGTTTATTTTTCAGCCAGTTTTTAACCTTTTTAGTGAATGTTTTAAAGTCCGTTATTATTTTAATTTCATTTGGCATTGTGTTCCAGATGTGACTGCCCTTTATAGAGAAAGCTGTTTGTCCAAATGTGGTTCTGCGGTGGAATATTTTACAGTTATTGTTAACAGAACTCCTGGTGGCTCTGCTGCTGTCCTGTCTTTGGATGAAACCAGCAAGTGGCTCGAGCGCTGATTTATGGAAACATTTGAAAGTTAATTTCAGAAAACAGAGGTCAATGAAACTCTCAAAACTCAATAGATTGTATTTTTTTAAAATATAACAGTGATGCCACCTAATGGGCTTTTTGTCCAAGATTTTTAGAGTTTGATTATATTGTGGAGAGTGTGAAAAGATGAGGCTGAGTTTATTTCCCAATTCAAGTTTATTCCATTCACGTATCTCCAACATCCTCTCAAACAGAAAAGAGGAAGCATCACCCCACATCTGTCCTATTTATACCAGGACATCAAAGCACACAGTTACATTGTCATTTTAATGCAAAGACACAATACATCTTCTTCCAGGTCTTGTCCCCTTCACCCTCACACCACTGGTGGTCAGGAAATCCCTCAAGGCCATCTCTTTGCATAACACAGAACACATTTCACACCCTCCTGTTATCCCCAGGAGACTCAGACCTATTGTTCATTCTCAGACGTGAAGCAACATTAATATACAAATGGAGTTTATGAGACTACATATGTGTGTACCACATGACCCCCCCCCCCAAACGTCTAAGATGAAACAATACAACACAGTCTGCATATCATGATATAATCACAAACATCAGTCCACATGCTGTTTGGGCTCCAATTGTCTTCCGAACTTGCTGTAAGCGGGCTTTACCACTCCTGCGGCGACATCCTGCTGTGAATCTGCTATCTGAGCATGAGAACTGTTAGTCAATCCCTGTGGGAGCTCTGGGGAATGCTCCCTAAGAGGTCTGACGCGTCGAGGAGCCCTCGGCAACAGCACAGCTTCGTCAGCCATCACAAAAGCGGGTTTGAGTCTGTCTATGCCAATTGTTTCCCTTCTGCATCCTAAATCTAGCAAAAAGTGCTTATCACCTGTTTCCAGCACTCTGAATGGGCCATCATAAGGCGGTCGCAGGGTTGGGCGATGAGCATCGTGTCTGACAAAAACAAACTCTGCATTTTTTAAAGCCTTAGGTACAAAAACGCGTGGAAAACTGTGATGAACGGGGCCAGGAAGCGTGTTCGCTCCTGTGTCGCTCAGTAACTGACATAATGCACGGCTCAGGAGACACACACGCAGGCTCAGGGTAGATCTAATAGCTTTATTAACAACAAGTGTGTATGAGTGTGTGTCTGCGGGATGTGAATGTGTTGGTGGTGGCGTCTGCGTCGGGCACGGAGGCAAGAAGCCGTACAGCCGGACAACCCTATGGGAGAAGCAGAGGGAGAAGGGTAACGGGTACCACACCAACACGGGTAACGGGTACCACACCAACACAGGAGATATGAAAATGATGACTGGCTTAATTGGGAATGGCAGGTGGCTGGCACAGCAAGGGTGAAGCCCGGAAGACAGCGACCTGGAGCGCCCGGTGCAGCAGCGAGGGAACGGTGGCGGAGAGGAGTGGTCCGCCGCCGGGAAATCCACCTGTGCACAGGGAAGCAGACTAGGAGAAGAATGAGGTAAGAGATTCTTACTTGGATGTTTTGCTGAACGGTTGAGATTCCTTACAGCAAGAGTAGCGAGTGAAGACTGACGGCTTCAGGCCGAAGCCCAGGGCGAGGCGGCTTAAATCCCTCGCCGCTGATGAGGTGCAGGTGTGCGTGCAGCTGGCGCCGCAGATGGGTGGCGAGGCGTGACAGTACTCCCCCCTCTAGCAGCGCCTCCTGGCGATGGTTTCTCCGGGTGCGCTCGGTGGAACTCAGTAATGAGGGACGGGTCCAACACAAATGACGAAGGTACCCATTGCCGATGTTCAGGCCCATAACCCTCCCAGTCCACCAAGTACTGCAACTCGCGACCCCGGCGCCGGGAGTCCAGGATAGAGGAGACAGGCCAGGCCAGATGGCCATCAACCATCCGGGGCGCGGGCTGCGCAGCAGGAGGAGGGCAAAGGGGATCGGAGACTGCCGGCTTCACCTTGGAAACGTGGAAGGTGGGATGGATGTGGAGGGAGGGGGGAATAGCTACACGCACAGCCACTGGGTTGATAATCCTGGTGATGGGGTATGGGCCCATAAAACGCTGTGCCAGCTTCCTCCTCTCACCCTTTAAAATGACGTCCTGGGTAGACACATAGACACGCTGACCCACCTGGTACACTGGGGCAGGTCTTCTGTGCCGGTCCGCCGTGGATCTGTTGCGCTCCGCCGTGCGTAAAAGCGCATTGCGCGCCGACGCCCAGATGGAACGGAACTGCCTGAGGTGTGCCCGAACTGAGGGGACAGTTACCTCACTCTCCTGCGCTGGGAAAAGAGGAGGGTCGTAACCCAGGGACGCCTTAAAGGGAGACATCCCTGTGGCAGAAGAGCGGGTGGTGTGGGCGTACTCAACCCAGGCGAGATGGTTACTCCAGGATGCAGGCTTGGATGCAGTGACGCAGCAGAGTGCAGCCTCCACCTCCTGGTTGGTCCGCTCACACTGCCCGTTGGTTTGGGGGTGATGGCCGGAGGAGAGGCTTACCTTGGCTCCCAGGGCGTTGCAAAAGGACCTCCAAACCTCTGAGGAAAATTGGGGCCCCCGGTCCGAGACCACATCCACCGGAATCCCGTGCAGCCAGACCATGTGTTGGACTAGGAGGTCCGCCGTCTTCAGGGCAGATGGAAGACCTCATAGCGGGATGAAGTGCGCCGCCTTGGAGAAACGGTCTACGATGGTCAGGACAGTGTCGAAGGTGTTAGAGACTGGGAGTCCGGTGACGAAATCCAAGGCGATATGCGACCAGGGCCTGCCAGGGACGGGCAGAGGCTGGAGCAAACCCGCTGGAGGGGCATTACCTGATTTACTGGTGGCACATACAGGGCAGGCCCAGGCGTAGCGGGCAGCGTCCTTCCGCAGGCCCGGCCACCAGAAGGACCGTTGAAGAAGGTCGATCATCCGGGAGGAACCAGGGTGGCAGGTGAGCTTAGATGTGTGCAGCCAGTGGATGACCTCCCCCCGAACCGTGGATGGCACAAAAAGCCTCCCCTCCGGTCCGCCGCCAGGGTCAGGTTCCAATTCCTGCGCCTTCCGGATCTTACTTTCTATGTCCCAAGAGACGGCTCCCACGATGCACGACCTGGGCAGGATGGTGTGGACCGTGTCCTCAGACGCCTCAGGGGCAAATTGCCTAGAGAGGGCGTCGGGCAGGCCGTTCTTGGAGCCAGGCCTGAAGGTGATGTTAAAACGGAACCTGGCAAAGAACAAGGACCAACGCGCCTGGCGGGCGTTCAGACGCTTGGCAGATCTTAAGTATTCCAAGTTCTTGTGGTCAGTCAGGACCACGAACGGCAGGTCCGCCCCCTCTAGCCAGTGACGTCACTCCTGCAGCGCGAGCTTGATGGCGAGGAGCTCTCTGTCCCCCACGTCGTAGTTCCGTTCCGCCGGGGACAAGCGCCGAGAGAAGAATGCGCAGGGCCGTTTGACTCCATCATCTCGTGACCGCTGCGATAGATCCGCCCCCACTCCCGTGTCCGAAGCATCCACTTCCACGATGCATTGCAGCGACGGGTCGACTTGGCTAAGGACCTGGGAGGAGGAGAACTCCGCCTTCAGCGCCTGGAAGGCAGCTGCGGCCTCTTCGGTCCACCGGAACGGGACCTTAGGAGACGTGAGGCAGGTCAGAGGGCCGACGACGGTGCCAAAATTCGGGACGAAGCGGCGGTAGAAGTTTGCAAACCCAATAAATTGTTGCACCTGTTTCCTTGATGTTGGTGTAGGCCATTCCACCACCGCCTTCACCTTCACTGGGTCCGGAAGCACCTGGTCGTGGGAGATGACGAACCCGAGGAAGGACGTAGTCTTAGCGTAGAATTCACACTTTTCTGCCTTCACATACAACCGGTTCTCCAGCAGCCTTTGAAGGACCTGCCTCACATGGACCCGGTGCTCGTCCCTGGATTTGGAGAAGATGAGGATGTCATCCAGGTAGACGAACACAAATAGGCCAATGAAATCCCGGAGGACGTCATTTATTAGGCGCTGAAAGACAGCTGGAGCATTGGTCAACCCGAACGGCATCACCAGGTACTCGAAATGGCCGTTCGGGGTACGGAAGGCTGTCTTCCACGCATCTCCCTTCCGGATCCGGACGAGGTGGTATGCGCTGCGTAAATCCAGCTTGGTGAACCAAGTTGCCCCCTGGAGGGAGTGGAAGGCTTAGGTGTCCATAAGTGGCAGGGTGTAGCGATCCTTCTCCGTGATATCATTCAGGGCACGGTAGTCGATACAAGGACGGAGGGAACCGTCCTTCTTGCCCACGAAGAAGAATCCTGTGCCTAATGGTGATGACGAGGGATGGATAATTCCAGCACTCAGCGATTCCTTGAGGTAGGAATTCATAGCCTCCTTCTCTGGCGCCGACAGGCTGTAGAGTCGCCCAGAGGGTAAGGGTGCCCCCTGGCGGATGTTTATCGCACAGTCGTAGGGCCTGTGTGGAGGAAGACACATCGCCTTGGACTTGCTGAAAACCATACCCACGTCGTGAAATTCTGATGGCACCAGGGAGAGATCCAGGGGCACAGCGTCCATAGGAGTTGGAGAAGAGGACGGAGAGCAGGCAGCGGATTGCAGGCAGGTGCTCATGCAAAAGGAACTCCATGCCGATACCCTGGCGGACTTCCAATCCAGGACGGGGTTATGGAGGCGAAGCCAGGGGTACCCCAGGATGATGGGCGACACAGAGTTGGGGAGGACGTAGAAAGTGATTTCCTCCTGGTGGTTCCCAGAGATGATCACAGGTACAGGGACGGTCTGGTGTGTGACTCTCCCCAGGGAGACATGGGAGAGGTTGACCAGGGCGAGAGGGGATTTGAGGGCTTGGCAATGGATACCCAATCGGGTTGCCAGGCTTTATGAAATAAAGCTGCCCTCCGCGCCCAAATCCACCAGTGCGTGGGTGAGGTGCCCAGTGGGGTTGTGACAAAACCGGATGGGCAGCTTCAATTGGGAGAGGGGATTTAACCTATTGATGTCCGCGAGGCCCCCTACAGTGACTCGCGGACCCCGCCGTTTGGCTTCTGTGGGCAAAGCTCCACTGTGTGTTGGCTGTCTCCGCAATACATGCAGAGACCCAACTCACGGCGGCGTTGTCTCTCCGCAGGGGGGAGCTTTGTCCAGCCTGTCACCATCGGCTCCGACTCCTAGGGGCGCGATGGTGTCGATCGCGTAATCAGCTGCCGACCGGCTTCCCTGCTGGAGGCTGAGAAGCCGATCGACCTGAACGCTCTCAGTACGAGAATGATCAAAGACTTCCAGGAACTGTCTCACGAATTGGCCATAGGTGAGGGTGGCGTAACTGGGCCTCGCCATTACGGCGTAAGCCCAAGTAAGCGCTCGCCCCTCCAGGAGATTCCCTATGTAACCAATTCGGCTATGGTCTGAGGGAAAATCTCCGGGCACACGGTGGAACACGGACTCACATTGCATTATAAACCCCCGTGCTCCACCGAGCTTAACGCTAAAGCGGGCGGGGGTCAGAATGGGTGTGAGCCGAACCAGGCTGGACGGCCACTGGAGCAGCAGGAGCCGCGCCGCCCTGACGAGCCGGGGGGAACGGCTGTTGGGGGTCCAAGCGGTCCAATCGGTTAGTGATGATGGATAATTGATTTAGAATCACCTGTTGCTGGTGGGCTATTAGGTCCACTCGAGCCTCGACGGTGGAAAGTTGGCGTGTGAGCCCGCCGTCTGCCGAGCCGCTCTGCTGAAGCCGTACTGACATAATGCACAGCTCAGGAGACACACACGCAGGCTCAGGGTAGATCTAATAGCTTTATTAACAACAAGTGTGTATGAGTGTGTGTCTGCGGGATGTGAATGTGTTGGTGGTGGCGTCTGCGTCGGGCACGGAGGCAGGAGGCCGTACAGCCGGACAACCCTATGGGAGAAGCAGAGGGAGAAGGGTAACGGGTACCACACCAACACAGGAGATATGAAAATGATGACTGGCTTACTTGGGAATGGCAGGTGGCTGGCACAGCAAGGGTGAAGCCCGGAAGACAGCGACCTGGAGCGCCCAGTGCAGCAGCGAGGGAACGGTGGCGGAGAGGAGTGGTCCGCCGCCGGGAAATCCACCTGTGCACAGGGGAGCAGACTAGGAGAAGAATGAGGTAAGAGATTCTTACTTGGATGTTTTGCTGAACGGTTGAGATTCCTTACAGCAAGAGTAGCGAGTGAAGACTGACGGCTTCAGGCCGAAGCCCAGGGCGAGGCAGCTTAAATCCCTCTCCACTGATGAGGTGCAGGTGTGCGTGCAGCTGGCGCCGCAGATGGGCGGCGATGCGTGACAGTAACCGCTGAGCAGGGGGGCACTCTGGCGCAGGATTATCTGGGAGAAACTCCCCTGGCAGCCGGAGTGGCTGCGCAAACACCAATTCAGCTGGGGAGGCTTTTAAGTCCTCTTTAGGTGCGGAACGCAACCCCAATAAAACCCATGGTAGCCTGTTTACCCAATTTGCATCCCTAAGCGACGCTCTGAGGGCTGCTTTCAATGACCTATGGAAACGTTCGCATAAACCATTAGCCTGGGGGTGGTACGCGGTAGTGCGGTGGATCGTTACCCCCAGGCTGCGGGCCATCGCTGACCAAAGTTCGGAAACAAATTGAGGACCTCTGTCGGACGTAATATCTGACAGAACTCCAAAACGCGCTACCCAAGCCGTTAAAAACGCGCGCGCCACCTCCTCGGCTGTGGTTGATGCCAGTGGGACCACCTCAGGCCAACGCGTGGTACGGTCCACCATTGTCAAAACATGTGTGCACCCCTGTGACGGCGGGAGGGGGCCTACGAGGTCGACATGCACATGATCGAACCTCTTAGCCGGGATGTGAAACGGCTCAAAGGGGGCTTTAGTGTGTTTGTGTATTTTGGCTCGCTGGCAAGCCATGCAGGATCTTGCCCACTCCTTAACGTGCTTGCGCAGGCTTGGCCACACAAACTTCTCTCCTACCATTTTGACCGACGTGCGCACCCCCAGGTGCGCCAGAGAATAAATTGGGTCAAAAACGCAGCGGCGCCACGCGGTCGGCACCACCGGACGCGGTCGTCCGGTGGAGACATCGCAGGTTAGGGGGGGCATACCATCTTGCAGCACCCTGCTCTCCAGCCTTAACCCTGTTGGTCCAGACTGGAGCGCGCACACATCCGCATCGCTAACCTGATCCGCGGCCATGGCTGCATAATCTATCCCCACGCGGACTGGGGCCGTGTGTACTTCCGCGCCGCTAGCCTGATCCGTGGCCATGGCAGTATAATCTACCCCTACGCACTGGCTACCAAAATGTCGTCCAGGTAGACGAACACAAAAGGGAGATCGCGCAACACCGCGTCCATCATGCGTTGGAACGTCTGTGCAGCGCCTTTAAGCCCGAACGGCATGCGCAAAAACTCAAAAAGGCCAAACGGAGTTATTACCGCTGTTTTTGGTATGTCCTCAGCATGTACTGGGACTTGATGGTACCCGCGGACCAAGTCTATTTTAGAAAAAATGCGCGCCCCCGCCAGATGAACAGAATAATCTTGGATATGGGGGATTGGGTAGCGGCCCTGCACTGTAGCATTGTTCAACCTGCGGAAATCACCGCAAGGTCGCCACGAGCCGTCAGCCTTAGGGACCATGTGGAGCGGGGAGGCCCATGGGCTCTTCGAACACCGTATGATGCCCAACTTTTCAAGGTTGGCAAACTCCTCGCGCGCTATGGTCAGTTTAGCTGCATCCAAGCGCTGAGCTTTTGCAAAAACGGGGGGACCGGCCGTAGTAATAAAATGTTCCACTCCGTGTTTAGCGACGGCTGCTGAAAATGTGGGAACCGTGAGTGCTGGAAACTGAGTGAGGAGTGTGTGGAACTTACTGCTTGCCGTAGCGACGTTGGCTTGTGCTGTGGGCGGGGTCACTCAAGCTGCACAGGGAATAGAGTAAAAAGACAGTGCATTAACCAAGCGTCTATTGGGAAGATCAACCAACAACCCATGTGAGCACAGAAAATCAGCCCCTAACATGTTGAAGCTCACTGCAGCTATAATAAAAGTCCACTCAAATGTACGGCCTTGCAGGGACAGAAGCAGAGTCCTCTCACCGAAGGTCTTAATGCTCAAGCCGTTCGCTGCCGATGCTTCGTGACTCCCAAGGCCTGCCAGCCGATCAGCATAGGTTGGCGTGATGAAACTCACTTGGGAGCCTGTGTCCACGAGGAATTGCCTCCCCGAATGCGCATCCATCAAGTAGAGCAGCTTGTTCTGTTCACCAAGGGCCGCGGCTGCTACCGACCCTCGGTTCTGGCATTTCCCGAGCTCTTGAACTGACACAGTGGTATACACTTGCGTGCCCTCTCTGTGAAGCGACAATGGTAGAAACAGAGGCCATCTCCTCCGCGATGTTTGGCCTTCACTGCCGCCGTTGCCGGTGGGTCTGCTGCCGCCGCCTCTGGCCACCTGCCATCTCCGGCCCTCGCGTCGAGTCCTGTCGCTGCTGCGGTGGCTGCGCGCTGTCTGCTGACGTTGAGAATCCGCTGTGCCTCCTGGGCCAGCGCGCGGAGGTCCCGCTGGGCAAACAACGGTGGACCGGCCAGGGTCGCTCTCATCTCTGACGGTAGGGTTCTCAGGAAAATGTGGGTGAAGAGCAGGTCATCGCCGTCTGAGCCCCTCAGCCTCAGCATGTCTTCCATCAGGTCGACGGGTGTGCTGTCTCCCAAGTCGTTCAGGGCCAGGAGTCTCTCCGCTCTTTCCTGCACTGAGGGAGTGAAACGCTGGATGAGCGCAGCCTTCAACCCGCCGTATTTGTCTTCGGCCGGTGGGCGCTGCACCAGGCTCTGCACATGAGGAGCCGTGCGGTTGTCGAGCTTGGCGATAACGTGGTAGAATTTCGTGTCATCTGCCGTTATTCCCCCGAGAGCGAACTGAGCTTCAGCCAAGAGGAACCAGGAGTCCGGGTTGTCCTGCCAGAAATCTGGTAGTTTGACTGAGACTGCGTTCGCCTGGCTGGTTCCTGGCGAGTTCGGCTCAGGGGCATTTCTTCTGTTCATGATACGTCTTAAGGTCACCAGTGTGGAGAGCGTGAAAAGATGAGGCTGAGTTTATTTCCCAATTCAAGTTTATTCCATTCACGTATCTCCAACATCCTCTCAAACAGAAAAGAGGAAGCATCACCCCACATCTGTCCTATTTATACCAGGACATCAAAGCACACAGTTACATTGTCCTTTTAATGCAAAGACACAATGCATCTTCTTCCAGGTCTTGTCCCCTTCACCCTCACACCACTGGTGGTCAGGAAATCCCTCAAGGCCATCTCTTTGCATAACACAGAACACATTTCGCACCCTCCTGTTATCCCCAGGAGACTCAGACCTATTGTTCATTCTCAGACGTGAAGCAACATTAATATACAAATGGAGTCTATGAGACTACATATGTGTGTACCACAATATAATGAACCTACACTACCGTTCAAAAGTTTGGGGTCACTTAGAAATTTCCTTATTTTTGAAAGAAAAGCACTTTTTTTCGATGAAGATAACTTTAAACTAATCAGAAATACACTCTATACATTGCTAATGTGGTAAATGACTATTCTAGCTGCAAATGTCTGGTTTTTGGTGCAATATCTACATAGGTGTATAGAGGCCCATTTCCAGCAACTATCACTCCAGTGTTCTATTGGTACAATGTGTTTGCTCATTGCGTCAGAAGTTGGGTATATATACCCAATGCAGTATTTATACCCAACTACAACAATACATAAAAGAGCATTCCCCAGCAGTTGGTATGATCAAAGAGATTGCAGAACAGGCATGAGACATTTGCATTTGAGAGACATACATCACAATAGGCAGATTGCTGGCCTCTGCTCCAGCTGCAGGATAAAGAGGTTACAAGGCACATCTACATATTGATCTCAGTCTCTAGGTCACAGTAAGGACAGGACGCATGAACACAATGCATGAAAGGCACATTAACATCACAGAAGTGAGCCAGAAGAAGCGGGGCTGCCTGTAGACATTAATACACACATTTCACTGTTCTGTTAATTGCTCTAGCCGAGCGCTGTGTCTGTCCAGTCTGTTGTGGGGGATTCACCAACCCGCCACAGGGCTAACGTTAGCTTAGCGTTAGCGTTAGCTTAGCATTAGCGTGATAGAGACTATAATTACGCTCTTGTGTGTATTAATATACACGCGCTCTTGGTTCCACCACACTGCGGCTCAGTTCGCCCTCCGGGGAATAACGGTAGACGACACCAGTATCTGCTTCATCTCACGCAAATGTCCATTCGCCCGTCTTAGTGGTTACCTTCTCACTGCAGCTGTTTATCTGGGATAGCAGCGGAGACGAAGAGAATGATGTAGTCTGCTGCTAAATGAGCTCCTCAGTGCGTTCAGTATGTCCTGCATAGGGTGGGACTCGGACTCCAGCAGAGATGACAGTTTAGCCACCATCCTTCTCTCTCCTATCTCCTCCACTGGGTCAAGGCGTTGCCCCAGGACAGAGCTAGCTTTCTTGATCAGTTTGTTCAGTCTCTTCCTATCGGCTGCTGTAATGCCACTGCCCCAGCAGACCACTCCAAAAGTGATGGCTGATGCCACCACCGTGTCTTAGAATGTCTTCAGCAGTGCCCCTTGCACACCAAAAGACCTGAGTCTCCTCAGTAGGAACAACCTGCACTGTCCCTTCTTGTAGAGTGCATCAGTATTGTGTGACCAGTCTAGTTTATTGTTCAGATGAACACCCAGGTACTTGTAGGATGTCACCATCTCAATGTCTGTTTCCTGTATGTTTACTGGTGCTGTGAGGGGTTGTTCTTGCCTGCGGCAGTCCACCACCAGCTCCTTAGTTTTCCTCGCATTGATCTGGAGGCAGTTCTGATGGCACCAGTCCACGAAGTCCTGGATAAGTCCTCTGTACTCAGCTTCATCACCGTTGGAGATGAGGCCGACGATCGCAGAGTCATCAGAGAACTTCTGTAGATGGCAGTGTGTTGTGTTGTGTGAGAAGTATAAAACAATACAGTAACAGACAACAAAAGAAAAATATTCCTTGGGTCACCAAGGGGTTAATAAATGCATGTAAAAAGAAGAATACATTATATAAACAATTCATTAAGTGCAGAACGGTGGAGGCTGAGATCAAATATAAAAGATATAAAAATAAGCTTACTAATATAATGAGGACCTGTAAGAAAGAATACTACAACAGAATATTAGAGGATAATAAAAATAACTTAAGAGGAATATGGCAAGTACTCAATGGGATTATTAGTAACCGATCTAAGAATGCTAACTATCCAGAATATTTTATTGAAAATGGCAATTTTATAAATAATATGGAGGATGTGGTCAGTGGTTTCAATAAATTTTTTGTAAACATTGGTCCTGAATTAACAAAATCAATAGTGACAACAGAAACAAACATTTCATTTACAGTGGTTCTGTAAATGAAATAGAAGATAGAAATCCAAACACAATCTTTTTGGGTGCAGTTACTGAAAAGGAAATTATCGAGACTGTGAGTAAATTTAAGAACAAAAAATCAACGGACTGGAATGAAATTGACATGACAATAGTGAAAAAAGTAATTGAAGGAATTGTTAAGCCACTCACCCACATCTGTAACCTGTCATTTCAAACTGGTAAATTTCCAAACAAAATGAAAATAGCAAAAGTAATACCTCTATACAAAACAGGAGACAGTCATTGTTTCACAAATTACAGGCCAGTCTCTTTACTCTCACAATTCTCCAAAATACTTGGAAAAAAATCTTCACTAAGAGACTAGATGATTTCATTGAAAAACACAACCTCCTTACAGACAGCCAGTATGGTTTTAGAGCAGATAAATCTACATCTTTGGCACTGATCGAACTTATTGAAGAAATTACTAGTTGTATAGATAAAAAAAAAGTTTGCTGTAGGAGTATTTATAGATTTAAAGAAAGCTTTTGACACCATTGACCACAGAATACTACTAAGGAAACTGGAAAGGTATGGGATAAGAGGGGTCAGACTGAGTTGGGTGGAAAGTTATTTAAGTAACAGACAACAATTTGTACAAATTGGTGAACACAAATCACCCTTCATGGACATCACTTGTGGTGTGCCCCAGGGGTCAGTTTTGGGACCCAAACTCTTTATTTTGTATATAAATGACATATGCCAATTATCAAAAATTCTGAAATTTATTTTGTTTGCGGATGACACAAATATCCTTTGCACTGATGAGAATTTGCAGCAGGTTTTAGAGGTGGTCACAACTGAAATGAAAAGGTGAATGCAGTGGTTCAACAAAAATAAATTATCTCTAAATCTGAAAAAAACAAAGATTATGCTGTTTGGAAATTATAAAATAAATCATGAAATAATGGTAACGATAGATGATACCAGAATAGAAACAGTACAGGAAAATAAGTTTCTGGGGGTGACGCTAGACAATAAAATCTGCTGGAAACCTCACATCAGTCACATCCAGGCCAAGTTGGCAAAATGTATAGGGATACTGGGGAAGACAAGACATCTTGGACTATAAATCATTGTTCTTACTGTACAATTCACTGTTTCTACCTTATCTTAACTACTGTGTAGAGGTCTGGGGAAACACCTACAAGACCAACCTACAGTCAATATGCACACTACAAAAAAGAGCTATAAGGATAATAAATAATGTAGGGTATAGGGACCATACCCATTCGTTGTTTTTAAAGTCACGTCATAAAATTCATCAATTTAGTTAAATTTAAGACAGCACAAGTCATGTACAGGGCAATTAATAATCAACTCCCAACTAATACACAAAAAATATTTTAAAAAAGAGACAATGATTATAATTTGAGAGAAGACTTAAACTTTACAAAACCCAAGATACGAACAACCAAGAAAAGTATGTGCATATCTGTCTGTGGGGTGGATTTGTGGAACAGTCTGGAGCCGGAACTGAAACTATGTACAAACAGAATTCAATTCAAAAAGAGGTATAAACATTATTTGCTGAAAGGATATATGTTAGAAGGGTAGTATTTATATGTACGATTCACTATGCTCACTCTGGGACACTATGGAATGGTGGGTGGGACAGTACTGTGTATATCTGTGTTGTTTGAGGCTGGTTTTGATGTATGGACATCAATGAATGTTAGGATGGATGGGTGTTAATGTTGATATGTACAAAATACAGTTAATTGTTTACTTGGGGTCTTAAATGTGGTAATTTGTATATAATTCACATGGGTGTATTTATGGAAAAGAGGAGTTGGAATTAATAAGTGTTCACTTCTTCCTTCTCCCTCTCGAACACTGTATACTGTTACTTTAGTGCATTTGTCATTTGTTTTGTTTTACTTTTTTGTTCGAAATAAAGTATGTATCTAAGTCCGCAGTATAAAGGGTGAACAGGAAGGGAGCCAAAACCGTTCCCTGGGGCCCCCTGTGCTACCAATGATCGTGTCGGACACACAGTCCCGTGTTCTCACAAACTGTGGCCGGTTAGTGAGGTAGTCCAGGATCCATGATGACAGGTGCTGGTCCCCCCCTGCACACAGCAGCTTGTCCTTCACGATCATCGGTTGGATGGTGTTGAAAGCACTGGAGAAGTCAAAGAACATGATCCTCGATGCATTCCCGGGCTTCTCCAGGTGGGACAGAGAACGGTGAAGGAGGAAGATCACCGCATCCTCCACCCCAATGCCATGCTTGTAGGCGAACTGGAGTGGATCCATCGCTGGTCCCACCAGGGGGCGGAGGTGAGCAAGGAGCAGTCTCTCCAGGGTCTTCATCATGTGAGACGTCAGGGCCACTGGTCTGTAGCTGTTCAGGTCTTTGGGGTGGGAAGTCTTTGGTACAGGTACCACACAAGATGTTTTCCACAACTGTGGTACCCTCCCCAGCTTCAGGCTCAGGTTGAAGATGTGCTCCACAATCCCACACAGCTGGTCTGCACAGGACTTGAGGAGCTTTGCGATGATGCCGTCCGGTCCCGAGGCCTTCCTCGCCTTGATCTTCCTCAGCTCCATCCTCACCTGGGTCTTAGTGAGGGTCATGTTGGGGGACTGTGTGCTGGGAGTGGGGTGGGTGTTGATGGAGTGGGGTGTGGGCAGCAGGACTCGATGTCTTTAGAGGCAGCAGTGGTTGTTGTGCAGTCGCGAGGGAGGGCGATTGGTCAAACCTATTTAAAAACAGGTTCAGATTGTTCGCCCACTCCCTGCCCCCCGTGGCCTGGGGGGAGGTATTCTGGAGCCCAGAGATGGTTTTAAGGTTTCTCCAGACCCCGCCGATGTTGCTCTGTTGCAGCTTGTCCTCCATCTTCTTCCTGAAGCTGTCCTTGCCTTCTCTGATCTTCCTCCTCAGCTCATTTTGTACCAACTTCAGCATCTCCGTGTTCCCCGACCTGAAGATCCTCTTCTTCTCTCTCAGAAGTGTTTTTATCTCAGGGTTGATCCAGGGTTTGTTGTTCGAGCAACACCGTATGGTCTTGGTGGGTACGGTGTTGTCCACACAGAAGCTGATGTAGTCCGTGATGGTGTGAGTGAGGCCGTCGATGTCCTCACCATATGGATCGCAGAGCTGCTCCCAGGCAGTGGTTTCAAAACAGTCCTTTAGAGCGTCAATTGCCTCCTCAGACCATAACTTCACTGTGCGCATGACCAGAGGTTGTCTGTGTACTAGGGGTTTGTACACCGGCAGGAGAAGAACCAAGTTGTAATCCGATCTCCCGAGTGGGGGGAGTGGTGATGAGGTGTACGCCTCCTTAGTGTTAGCATAGAATAAGTCCAGTGTTTTATTGTCTCTAGTGTGGCATGTGACATACTGGGTGAGCGTGGGTAGAATGGGGAACAGTGAAATATGGTTGAAATCACCTGAGATGAAGAGAAGAGCATCTGGGTGTTCTGTCTGCAGCCTGCCAGTTACTGAGTGGATGGCATCACGCGCTGTCCCAGCGTTCGCCGTCGGATTTGCATAAATAACAATGCAGATCACGTGTGAGTATTCCCTCGGGAGATATGTAGGCCGCACGCTAACAGCTAGCAACTCCATGTCTTTGTTGCAGTGTTGTTGTTTAACCGTGATATGTCCCGGTCTGCACCAGTTGTTACTGACATACATTATCACTCCTCCGCCCCTTGCCTTCCCACTGTCTGGTGTTCGGTCTGCCCGTATTGCGTGGAAACCCTCCAGTTCAATGTTAGCATATGTTGCTAGTTCTGTTAGCCACGTCTCCGTAAATAGCATTAAGCTACTCTCTCTGTACATGCTCTCGTAGTGGGAGATAGCCTCTAGCTCATCTGTTTTACTGAGTAGTGATCGTACATTCCCCATAATGACGGATGGGAGGGCGGATCTGTACCTTATATTCCTCGCCCACCATCTTACTCCAGCTCAACATCCACGCCATTTCCATCTTATTTCTCCCGGTATGTCGAGTTTTTGTGTTAGCATCGTGGGCCGGTTAAATGCTAACAGCTGGTCTCTATTGTGCCTCCTGCAAGAAACAGTGGCTCCGTCCGCTGGCTCAGAAGACATTTTGGCAATCAACGTGTCTGTGATGGATAAAGGTGTCGCCGAATCAGAAAGATTGGCAAGAGAGCTAGATAGTAAATAGAAATAGCAAGAAATTGATCCGCTGTTTCAAAAAGGAAGCCTACTCATGTGGCGCCAGAAGTAATTTATTAGTAGTTTATTAGGAGGGATTGTTATTTATTCTGTTTTGGTACTATTGTGTTTTCACGGGTTGCTTCCCTCCTAACCAGTTTTCCCCCACCTCCCACCCTGAGTTAGTGTTTATTGCCGGGGGGGAGGGGTTCCCTTGAGGGATGTTGTCTCCCTTCTTTTTTGGCTGATGGTGCAGGGGTGTCTGGTATCCACCCCTGGGGGGGGGGGGGGGCGGGGGCTGTCATGAATCTGGGTTGGAGGCCAACTCGATTCTGACTCATGGTTATGCTTTGACCTAGTTTCCTCCTGACAGCTTGGGCATGCCCCCTCCTCCTGTCAAGCTCCGTTAGCTGTACTCGCTGGGTCACACACACACACACACACACACACACACACACACACACACACACACACACACACACACACAAACATACTCATGCTCCATTCATTCTCATTCACATACGCTCTCACACACCTGTTTCCAATCAGTTCTGCCCACACATTCACACCGGCAATCTCTTTCCTCATTAGCTTTTGGAGTATTTGTTGGCGACCACTGAGGAAAGAGATTGTCGGGACATTCCCCTTCATACGCTGCAATGTGTTCCTCTGCATATGTCCATTCACTCCCAGCGCTTTACCCAGCCAGACACTTCAAGACGATCCATGTCTTGGTGTTATGGCTGGTCCGCTCCTCTGTCTCTGCCTCCTGACTGCACGACGCGCCTCGAATCGGCTCCAGCCCTGTGTGTGTCTTAGCCTTTTCTCCTGTGCTAGCAGGCCTGCAGCATTAGGATGCTTGCCTTTCCTGTTTTATGCGTAATGCAGCCCTGCAGCACCAGGCTTTATATTCACCAGGCTGTTGAGCATTTCGGCAGGCGCCCTGTATGTTTTGTGGCCAATACTGTCATTACACCCTTCCATATATTGTGTGGTAGACTGGACTGCACTGGTGATTAATGAACTGGTTGTTTGTTGAACTTTAATAAACACGACACTCTCTACTCCTGCAATTGGGTTTTCATTCTGTCCCTGGTGCGCCATGTAATGGCGCACAGGGGTTCATGACACAGAGCCCATGATACAGCCTTCAGGTCAGGGGATACAGATCTGTATAGAACCGCCCGGGCTAATCTGAAGAAAGGCATTAAGGAAGCCAAACAGGCCTATTAGAGGAAAGTTGAGGACCATTTTTCTGATAATGATTCAAGACGAGTATGGCAAGGGTTTCACCATATCACAAACTATAAGGGCAGCACCATCATTTCTAGAGACAGCAACGCCTCACTGGCAGAAGAACTGAACTGCTTTTTCGCACGGTTTGAGACAAATACACCTCACCCGGAACCAGTGACGTTATTGAATGCCAGCTCTGATGTTCCCACCCTGCAAGATCATGAGGTGAGACATACACTTAGAGCAGTTCACCCGAGAAAGGCTACTGGTCCAGATGGAGTCCAGGAAAGGTGCCAGAGCATGTGCAGATCAGTTATGCCCTGTTTTGACTGACATTTTTAATTTATCTCTTAAGGCAGCCTTTGTTCCACAGTGTTTAAAATCTGCAGTCATTATTCCTGTGCCTAAAAAACATTATCAGCAGTCTGTATGACTATCGACTGGTAGCATTAACACCCATTGTTATGAAGTGTTTAGAATTAAGTTTAAAATCCTTCTTCTTACTTACAAAGCTCTAAACAATCAGGCTCCTTTTTATTTAAAAGATCTGATACTACCGTATCATCCTAACAGAGCACTACGCTCCCAAAATGCAGGTTTACTTGTAATACCTAGAATCTCCAAAAGTACAATGGGAGGCAGAGCCTTCAGTTATCAAGCTCCTCTCCTGTGGAATCAGCTGCCAATCTGGATTCGGGAGTCAGACTCGATCTCTGTTTTTAAGAATAGGGCTAAAACCTACCTTTTTGATATAGCCTACAATTAGGGAGGGATCATGTGTTTTCTGAACCCTCCCTTAGTTATGCTGCTAATAGGTTTAGTCAGCCGGGGGACCTCCAGTAATGCACTGGGCCTCACTCCTTTCCTCACTCTCTATGAAATATTTTTTTTTTGCTGGTCATTAACATTTGTTTGTTCTCTCCCATAGATTGAGTCCCCATCGTGCTGTTTGCTCTCTACATGTCTGTTCTTTTCTTCTTCTCTATCCCCTCACCCCCCAGCCAGTCGCAGCAGATGACTGCCCCTCCCTGAGCCTGGTTCTGCTGGAGGTTTCTTCCTGTTAAAAGGGAGTTTTTCCTCTCCACCGTCGCCAAGTGCTTGCTCACAGGGGATCGCCTGATTGCTGGGGTCTTTCTGCAACTGTGGGGGTCCTCCCTACAGTTGATAGTGCTATGAGATGACTGTTGTTGTGAAATGGCGCTATATAAATAAAGTTGAATTGAATTGAATTGAATTGAAGTGCTTTGAGAAAATGGTATTGAGACATCTTTTCTCTAGTCTCCCCCCAGCCTTTGATTGGTACCAGTTTGCCTACAGGCGGAGCAGGTCCACTGAAGATGCTATTGCTATAGCTCTCCACTCAGCATTCAGCCATTTAGAAGACAAGGGGAGCAGTTGTTGTCCTCACACCATGACACCAGGTTGGCCACCTTCCTCCTGTAGGATGCTTCGTCATCACCAGTGATGCATCCTGTCACTGCTGTGTCATCCACAAACTTTAGGATGATATTGTCCTTGTGGGAGGTGACACAGTCATGGGTGAAGAGGCTGTAGAGGATGGGGCTGAGAACACAACCCTGTGGGACACCTGTGTTTGTGATGAGGCTGGCTGAGGTCCTGTTACCCATCCTGACAGACTGGGGCCTGCCAGTTAGAAAGCCCAATAGCCAGTCACAGAGGGTGGGGTGCAGGCCAAGTGAAGATAGATTGTCAGTGAGTTTGTGGGGGATGACTGTGTTGAAGGCAGAGCTGTAGTTGACAAAGAGCATCCTAATGTAGGAGTCTTTACCTTCCAGGTGGGAGAGAGAATAATGGAGTGCTGCAGCAATGGCATCTGAGGTGGACCTGTTGGGCCGGTAGGCATACTGCAGGGGGTCCATGGTGCCCGGTATACTGTCCTGAATGAGGAGCAGCACCACTTTCTCGAAGCACTTCATGATGATTGGAGTGAGTGCTACCGGTCTGTAATCATTCAGACAGGTCGGTGGGCTCCTTTTGAGGAGGGGGATGATGGTTGTGGTTTTGGAGCAGGAGGGGACTATGTTCTGGTTGAGGGAGAGGTTGAAGATTGCTGTGAGAACATCAGTCAGCCCTGCAGCACATGCTCTGAAGGCCCGTCCAGGTATGTTGTCTGGTCCTGATGCCTTGCGGGTTTTGATATTCCTCAGTGCTTTGTTTACCTGGCCTGGTGAGACTCTTATGGCGCTTTTCCACTAGTGTCAGTTTGGCCCAGTTCGGTTCGGTACGGTACACTTTGTAGGCTTTTCCATTAGGGACTGTAACAGTTACCATCCTGATTTTTCAGACCTGCTGGAGAATGGTTCTAACCGTACTGTACCGACACAAAAATATACGGAAAAACACTGCAGGCCACTGATTGGTCTGGGCGTAACGTCATGAGAGCGCCATTCTTCTGCTGAATGTACAACTGCCATTTGCAAAAACTCTACAGCGAGTAATAACTGCAAACGATGGAGATGGCTTCGGCTTCAAACGAATTTTCCACACCGTGCTCCCACAAGGAGGGGCAGGCTTTTCTTTGCGTTGTGGCTGACAATAGGATCCAGAGAGAGTAGACGGAGCACACTGCAATGAGATTTTCCATGAGGTCGCGGAGCAGTTGTCCGCCCGCGGACACAACAAGACAATTAAACAGTGTCGGGATAAGCTTAAAAAATTGAAATGCAATTACCGGGCCATCAAGGACCACAATGGTTGATGTGGGGCGAACCGAAAGCAGTGGAAGTGGTTCAACCAGATGGACACCATTTATGGCAATTGACCGGCCAGTAATGAGAGGGAGATGGGAGTCGACCTGGCAACGACATTGTTACAAACCATGGATGGTGACTGTTTTGTGATATTATGCATCTTTTTGTTCGATCCAGCCTATTGGTGCCACGCTAACTTTTGTGAGCAATCACAACCATACTTCGTGCTGGCTCTGTCCAATTTATTCACTTGTGAAAGCAAAATGACGAAATATACTAATCCTGGTTAAAAAGTTTAGTTTACGTGTTGCACTTTTGTGCTGAACATTAAAGTTGTGTGTGCACTTTCTTTCTAGAATCTCATTCCACATGTCCGGGGTCCCCCTCCCTCGGCATGAATCCCCCGGGCTCTTCTGCGTCCGTTGCAGATCCTGCGTCGGATCTGCAACTGCTGACACCAGTACCAGCCCCAGCTCCATCAACGTGTGGCATGAATCTGTCAACGTGTGGCACGACACGTTCACGTACAGATAAAGCGCAACAAACAAAAGATTAACACTCTCTTTTATTTTTGGATACAGGTCAAGTGGAGCCAAAATCTCAACATATACAAGTGCATTTTAAAACCAGTAATTTATGAAGTGATTCATATAATTTCATAAAGCCTCATTATAGACCCACATACCAATTCTGTGTAATTTCCCACTACAGCGTTGCCGTGCTGTTTCTTTTCCACCATGAATCACTGGCTTGAAAAATGTACATGTACAGAGTGGATCCTGGGCTGCTCACTTGTCAGCGGTGGACACCTGGTCCCATTGTTTTAGCTGTAGTGGAGGAAGTAGTGATAAAAAATCTTGTTTTTGAAAAGCTGATGTAGCACAAAAACTCACTTTTGAATGTGCTTGTAGTCAACTTGCTTAATTCAAATGACTGAAGTCAGCTCACTGTATTAATCAGCTCACTGTGTATCATTCACATTTCTGAGGCCACAATAAAACCAAGTTATTTTAAACATAAACCTGGTGCTTGCAAAATCTGCTGTACTGACACGCAGTGCTTATATACAACAATGAAGCATTTTTTGTCACATCGTACCACTTGGCTTTCACAAGTGTATTTCCCATATACAGTATATGTTTTGCACTTGCTTTAACTAACCACCGCCCATTTCTGTCTTTCGTGTAGGCAAGAGGAAAAGGAGCCACCCCACAGCAGAGCTTGTCACTGTGTTTACCGAGATGCATGGTGATGAGGTGCGGCTCCAAGAACAGCAGCTTGAACAGCACCGTTAACAGCTGGACCTGCAGCCATGAACAGCTGGACCTGCACCATAAACAGCTTGAACAGTGGGGTGAAGCATTTTCCTAGCAAATGCAGACCATCAACCGGCTTGCTGAGGAAGCTCATGAAGCAAGGGAGCAAGAAGCAGCCTTACGAAGGGAGGAGATGGCTCAAAGTGCTTCCTTCCATCAGGCTTTCCTGGTTGTACTGGGCAACCTCACAACGGGTGGCCGGCATGTGTGACCCAGTCTCCCCACAAGTCTCTTTTAACATATACACAAGTAAAACAAAACTATGACTAATTTTGCTGAAACTTGTAATAAACCAGTGACCTTTGGCATCATGAATGTGTTTTGTCTGTTATTACCAATTTTTTCCAGATCTTTCCCCAAACAAGCGTTGGAAGACTGTGCCATTGGAGTGTGTTATGGAGTCTAATAATTACTTAGACACACTTTAAAAGTCAGTAGGTCAAGCTCAAGGTTTACAGTCATGTGAAATAATTAAGACACCATGAAATAGTCAGTTCTGTATTAAGAAATGTTCATATCAAAGTCTAACCCTGGTTATGTTTTTATTTGCATAAAATATTTACTTTAGCCATTTTAGGTGGGAATGAATGTGGGGGTGTCCTAAAAAAGCTGGGGTGGGGTCCTAATTTTTTCCTCACCTTTTACAGTTTCATTTTACAGAAAATTTGGAAAAAGTCTTCCTTTTTAATTGTTTAGTTGTATTACACATGAATCTCCCAGTACTTTTAACAGTAATATTAAATATCTGCATGTCCAAATTCGTCCTGGGCATGACATTAAACTACATCCGGCAGCAAGGCCCCAGTCCAGGAGTTCTGGGGTTCTGAGGAGAATGTCACTACCTCTTAATTGCTGCTGTGATGGGTCACCCTTGGGCAAGGTGTAGCACCCAATAGCCTCCCATACTGGGTTACGTACAAGCCACCAACGGCGTGCCAAACAGATGATGTCAAGTAAGACTGCACCTGTTTGACATGGCGGACGAGTGCAACGCTTAGTGGGCAGGCAGTAAAGGTGGGCCTTGACATACCAAGCACGCAGCAGCCCGCTGCAACTGCCTTCTACTGAAGCTGTGCGTCTCAATCCCTTGAGCTGCAGTGAATTGGCTGGCAGTCAAGTGAGTGTGCGTGGCCCCTCGCGCAACCACGACCACCTTAAACAACTTCATCAGCGAATGGCTTGTTCCTTTTCCAAAGTCCAATGGCGATGGAAGTGCGGGTGACGGGGGTAGGCCTGGAAAGCTGGAAGCCCCTAGTCCGCACCCGCACATTGGCGGCAGATCTAAGATGGTCGCTCCCTGCTGAACAGCCGTGACGGCAGGGCCTCGGCAGCTGGATCTGTGACTGGGCTGGCCTTTTTAGGATCACCGCACCCCACCCTAATTGGGGAGACCCCTAGAAAAGGTGGGGTAAACATCGGACACGGCATCTCAGTCTGGCTAGTTCACCGCGGCTGGCGGACTTCCCATCTCTGCGGTCAAAAATAAAAAAAAACACTACGCTCTCTCAAGAGGCCTCCAACTCTTGGGGCCTGGAATATTCGCACACTCCTCGACAAAAGCAACACAGAAAGACCAGAACGCCAAACAGCACTCGTCTGCAAGGAGCTTGACTGATTCAACATCGATGTGGCAGCTCTTAGTGAGACAAGACTCCCAGATGAAGGTAACATCGAAGAAGCAGGGTCAAACTACACCATTTTCTGGAAAGGGAAAAGTGCTGAAGAACCACGTATTCACGGAGTTGGCTTTGCTATAAGATCGAAACTCGTTGACCAACACAACCTCGTCCCTACGGCCATCAGTGAATGCATGATGAAAGTCAGAATCCCTCTTGTCCAAAACAGATTTCTCACCTTGATATCTGTGTATGCTCCAACGCTCATCTCAGAGGATGATGAAAAAGCCTCCTTTTACAACCTGCTTAACCGTACCATCCAAAGTGTCCCAAGACAGGACAAACTTGTCATCCTGGGCGACTTTAATGCCAGAGTAGGCAGAGATCACTATCTCTGGAAAGGTGTCCTCGGACATCATGGAATTGGAAACTGCAACTCCAATGGCCAACTCCTCCTTGGCCTTTGTGCTGAACATGAACTGGTCATCATCAACTCCCTCTTCCAGCTACCATCTCGTCAAAAAACAACCTGGAAACACCCAAGACCCAAACACTTGCATATCCTTGACTATATTCTAATTACAGCCAGAGATAAAAGAGACATGCACATCACTCGTTCCATGCCCGGTGCAGATGACTGTTGGACAGACCACAGATTGCTCATCTCACGACTCCAAATCAAAGTCCGTTGTCCACCAAAACGCACCTCATCAAGCGCTCCTCATCATCACTTTGACTGTGCAAAATTACGCAATCCACAAACATCTCAAGATTTCAAGGAAGCCGTAGAAAAGAACATCGCGGATCTTCCAGAACCACCACAGGTGGAAGATAACTGGACCACCCTTTGTGACGCAGTGCTTGACGCTGCAGAAAAGACAATAGGTTTCTCTCAGAAGAAGACCCAAGACTGGTTTGATGAAAATGACGAAGTCATCACAAACCTTGTTGAAGCTAAACGTCAGGCAAGGCTCACTTTTGAAAACCAGCCATCCACACAGAACAAACAAAAACATAAACAAGCACTTGCAAACTGTCAGAGAGAAATTCATGCTGCTCAGAACAACTGGTGGCAACAGAAATCGGAGGAGATCCAAAGATTTGCAGACCAACGTGACATGCGCTGCTTTTATGCCGCAACAAAGGAAATCTTCGGCCCTACAAGGTCAACTGTCTGCAGTCTGAAGGATGCAGATGGCTTCACTGTCATCAATGACACCCAGGGAATTTTAAACCGATGGAGATCCCACTTTGAAAGCCTTCTCAATGATCATTCGCGCACACCAGACGACCTTCTCTGTTAAACGCCACAACATCCTGTTCGCTACTGGATGTCTCTTCCACCCTCCTCTGAGGAAATGAACAAAGCCATCAAGCACATGAAACTAGGCAAGGCACCGGGACCAGACAACATCCCACTAGAACTAATCACTCATGGTGGCCCGGAATTTAAGAACCGACTGCTGAACCTCATCCTAAAAATCTGGGAAACAAAGACAGTCCCTAGTGACTTCCGCAATGCAAATATTATCACCATCTTCAAAAAGGGAGATCGAGAAAACTGTGGAAACTACCGTGGCATCTCACTGCTATGCATAGCAAGTAAGATCTTTGCACGCATCCTCCTCAACCGCCTCCTTGTCATCACAGAAGAAATACTTCCTGAATCACAGTGCAGTTTCCGACCTTCTCGCGGGACAGTAGACATGATCTTCTGTGCCCGACAATTGCAGGAGAAATGTCAAGAACAGCAACAGCCACTTATGCTCATCTTCTCGGACCTAAAGAAAGCCTTCGACAAGGTCCCACGGCCGGCTATGTGGGCAGTCTTGGCAAGATTTGGCTGCCCAGATGACTTCATTATGCTGATCCGCTCACTTCATGATGGAATGGTGGGCAGAGTATGCCATCAAAAAGCTCTCTCTGACCCTTTTCCCATAACTAACTAACTAACTAACTAACCTGCACTTATATAGCGCTTTTCTAGTCACAAAGACCACTCAAAGCGCTTTCATTAATATAACTAACCCTCTATTCTAAGGGCCTATAGGAAACAAATATCTAGGGACAATTTAGAACAGCCAATTAACCTAACATGCATGTTTTTTGGCATGTGGGAGGAAACCGGAGAAATCCCGGAGTAAACCCACGCAACACGGGGAGAACATGCAAACTCCACACAGATCACTGTTGGTCGGGGGCTGGGATCGAACCCACGATCCCACGATCCCCACAATCCCCCGGCCAAGGGTAAACTGTGCTGCCGCAGTGCTAACCACTGCGCCACCGTGCAGCCCGGATAACAGGAGGACTCAAGCAAGGCTGCGTTCTAGCCCCAACCTGCTTCTCACTGTACCTGGTGGCAATGCTCAATGAAATCTAACCAGACACCCCTTCCATTGATGTACGATATCGCATGGACGGAGGCCTCTTCAATCTCAGTCGACTCCGAGCAAAAACAAGAACGTTAACCACCACAGTCCACGAGTTGCAGTATGCAGATGACAACACTACCCCTAGCTTAACTGCTGAAGATCTACCTCTACAATAATGCTTATGAGCGTTTTGGAATGGAGGTGAATACTGACAAGACCAAAGCCCTCATCCAACCACCCCCAGGCTACATGCTCCCTGACACAATCATCACTATTGGTGAAAAGCCTCTGGAAAAAGCGGACCATTTCTGTTATCTGGGAAGCTTTCTATCAAAGACACCTACATGCGATCAGAACGTGGAGAATCACGTTAGGGCAGCTCACTCTGCTTTTGGACGTCTTAATCGTCGAGTCTTCAACAACCACGCATTGACTATCAAAACAAAGATCATGGTTTTCAGGGCTGTAGTTCTGTCTACCCTTCTCTACACCTGCGAGACCTGGACTTGGACTGCGAGACCTGGACTACCGTCGCCAAATCAAACGTCTTGAGCACTTCCAACAGCTGAAGCTTAGACAAATCCTTAAAACCAAATGGACAGACCGGGTAACAAATACCGAAGTTCTCGTCCGCGCTGCACTACCTAGTGTTGAAGCTACCATTATTCAGCACCGTCTCCACTGGGCAGGCCATGTCCAATGAATGGACTCAAATTGTTTATCGAAAATTCTGCTCTATGGAGAACTCACCTCAGGAACAGGACCGCTTGGCAGACCAAAACTGCGCTATAAAGATCAACTAAAGTCCACCTTGGCCCAAACCAACTTCCACAGATGGGAACAACTAGCAAAGGAGAGAATGGTATGGAGAGAAGCTATCCGCAATGGCACTATAGCCTTTGAGAAAAACAGATGTGCATTCGAGGAGGAGAAGCGAAGAAGAAGGAAGGAGCGCTCGCAGCAGCCACGACCTCCACCGTCACTTCCCTGCAGTCTCTGCCCACGCCTCTTCCATCACCGGCTTGGGCTACAGAGTCACATCCGTCACAAGCACAAGTGATTTTTAGAATGGGACCAACCCTATGATCGGACACGAGCAGGAGCCGACGACATGTCCAAATTCCTCACAAAAAAAACACACAGGCCAATACAGCGTGTCCTAATTTTTTCACATGACTGTAGGTTGTGGGAGCAGTTTGGACCAACAAAATCTTGTGATGCAGTCTATCGTGACATTGTGGTTACAAAATATTTAGATACATTTTGGAAATCCAGCCGTGCAATGTTTTCATGCTATCTGTGTGTAAGGGGGAATAATGACAGTTCTTTCTCAACCAAAAGTCTATTTTTCCACACTGGAAAATTGCCAGGAATGCTATGGGGTATGAAAAGGTGAACAAAACATTTAAGTTTTTCAGTATAATGGGATAAGGTTACGTGGGATTTAACTTGTTTCAACACGATGCATAATTCTGTTAACACACTTGCAGCACACCAAAAGTGATATATGGAACTGCTGGATTATTTGTAGACGGTTTCCCCTGTCTTTTAGCATTTAATCACTCTTTCCGTCATAATTAACCCTTATAAACAACAGAGAAGACGTATCTGAAAGGGCAAAAAAAAAATATTTTAATAACAGTTGGACATGTGTAGGCACATGAATGGGAAGGCACTCAGTGTTTAGTCTGGACCATATCAGCATCTGTATTTTCTAATAATGGGTTAGGGCAGGGGTGTCCAATCATGTGCCATGGAGGGCCAAGACCCTGCAGGCTTTACCTCCAACCAGTGTCTTCAACAGCAGATTCCACTGAATTTCTTCTACCGACTGCTGATAAGTGAAAACGCGAGGTGGTGATCCCTCGGCAGGGACCTGTGCTCATGAAACTAATGTCCCCCCCCACCTTTCCCTCCACAGACTGACGTGCCCTCAGTACACCTCACCAGCAGGGCGTCCGACTGGATCGGCAACCTCCCGCAACAGCCGTTATGGGTGCCAGCTCAAACCCAAAGGATGGGGGGGGGGGGGGGGGGTTAGTGCCCCTTCTGGGTGTTTGGGGGGGGGGCTGTGTGGGGGCATGGTGTGGGGGTTTTCTCCAGCCAGAGAAGGCAAGGCAAAGGAGAGAACAATGGACTGAAGGAGGAGGAGTCACTGGGGGGTATCAGACGGGACTGTTGGGTCTATGCGCCCCCCGGGGAGAGTAAGAGCTGCCGGTGCCACTGAAGAGAAGAAGGGGGTTGGAGCGGTGCCGGCATTATATTATGTTAATGTGCCACACAATTCTTTGTTGAAACAACAATGGTTATGGTCGGAAGTGCCAGGTCTCGATGCATGGAAATAAACAAATAAAAGAGAAATGCACAGAGTCCCAGGACTCTCTTTTGCTGAAAAATATGTTGGAGAAAGAATAAAGTAACTGTGTTGTCCAGCTCATTGTCTCGCCCGCCTCCTTTCTCCACAATATATTATTATTATTATTTAATTAGTAGGGATTTTGAACTGAAAATTACACCAGAAACAGTAAAGGAAAAACTCATAAAATTAAATCCAGCTAAATCCCCGGGCCTGATGCAATTCATCCTTGAGTTTTAAAGGAATTGGGAGACATTCTGAATATACCCTTGAGCATATTATTCAGTGCATCGTTGGCCACAGGGGAATTACCAGACATTTGGAAAACAGCAACCATTTCAGCAATATCTAAGAAAGGTGATAAAAAATTTACAGGAAATTATAGACCAGTCAGTTTAACTTGTATTTGCTGTAAGATTTTAGAATCATTATTGAAGGATTCCATCATGGATTATCTTTTGGATAATAAATTAATAGTAAATAAGCAGTTTGGATTCATTCCCAAATGCTCAACAGTGTTACAGCTATTAAATGTAATGGAAGACTGTGTAGAAGAGCTTGAAATGATGAGGCGATTTGATATATAAACCAAAGTTTATTTATCAGCTCTCCTAACAAGTCTCATCTAGTGCAGAGGCAGCAGAAGGAAAAAGAGACCGAATAACTCCGGCTCTCTGACTTTATACTTGCACATAACAAAAGACATGCATATCAAAGGCTGATATCCCATCCATCCATCCATCCATCTTCTACCGCTTTTCCGGAGGTCCGGGTCGCGGAGGCAGCAGTTCAAGCAGAGAAGCCCAGACTTCCCTCTCCCCAGCCACCTGCTCCAGCTCTTCAGAGGGGATACCAAGGCGTTCCCAGACTAGCTGGGAGACATAGTCTCTCCACCGAGTCCTGGGTCTGCCCCGGGGTCTCCTCCCAGTGGGACGTGCCTGAAACACCTCAAGTGGGAGGCGTCCAGGAGGCATCCTAATCAGATGCCCATACCACCTCAACTGACTCCTTTCAATGTGGAGGAGCAGCGGTTCTACTCTGAGCCTCTCCCGGATGACTGAGCTCCTCACCCTATCTCTGAGGGTGAGTCCAGCAATCCTACGGAGAAAGCTCATTTCAGCCGCTTGTATCCGCGATCTCGTTCTTTCGGTCATTACCCAAAGCTCGTGACCATAGGTGAGAGTAGGAACGTAGATTGACTGGTAAATCGACAGCTTTGCCTTAGAACTAAGCTCCCTCTTCACCACAACAGACCGGTACAACGTCCGCATCACTGCAGATGCTGCTCCAATCCGTCTGTCGATCTCTCGCTCCATTTTCCCCTCACTCGTGAACAAGACCCCAAGATACTTAAACTCCTCCACTTGGGGCAGGAGCCTGTCCCCAACCCGGAGAGGACAATCCACCTTTTTCCGGCTGAGGACCATGGACTCGGACTTGGAGGTGCTGATTCTCATCCCAGCCGCTTCACACTCAGCGGCAAACCGTCCCAGCAAGAGCTGTAGGTCATTGCTGGATGAAGCCAACAGGACAACATCATCTGCAAACAACAGAGATGAGATCCTGTGGTCACCAAGCATGACACCCTCCATTCCCTGGCTGCGCCTAGAAATCCTGTCCATAAAAATTATGAACAGGACCGGTGACAAAGGGCAGCCCTGGCGGAGTCCAACTCTCACTGGGAATGACTCCGACCGAGTGTTGGCAATGCGAACTAAACTCTCACAACGGTCGTACAGAGACCGAATAGCTCGTAACAACAAGCCCGATACCCCATACTCCCGAAGCACCCCCCACAAAAATCCACGAGGGACGCGGTCAAATGCCTTCTCCAAGTCCACAAAACACATGTAAACTGGTTGGGCAAACTCCCACGAACCCTCAAGAATTCTCGAGAGGGTAAAGAGCTGGTCCGATGTGCCACGGCCAGGACGAAAACCACATTGCTCCTCCTGAATCCGAGGTTCGACCAACGGCCGGACTCTCCTCTCCAATACCTTGGCATAGACCTTCCCAGGGAGGCTGAGGAGTGTGATCCCTCTAAAGTTGGAGCACACCCTCCGGTCCCCTTTTTTGAAGAGAGGAACCACCACCCCGGTTTGCCATGCCAAAGGCACTGCCCCCGACCTCCACGCAATGTTGCAGAGGCGTGTCAACCATGACAACCCAACAACATCCAGGGCCTTGAGGTACTCGGGGCGAATCTCGTCCACCCCCGGGGCCCGGCCACCAAGGAGATTTTTAACCACCTTGGCGACCTCAGCCCCTGTGATAGGCGAGTCATCCCCCTCGTCCCCAAACCCTGCTTCCTCTGTGGAAGGCGTATCAGTGGGATTGAGGAGATCCTCGAAGTATTCCTTCCACCGCCCGACGATATCCCCAGTTGAAGTCAACAGTGTCCCATCCGCACCATACACAGTGTGGACGGGGAGCTGCTTTCCCCTCCTGAGCCGCCGAACAGTTTGCCAGAATCTCTTTGAAGCCGACCGAAAGTCTTGTTCCATGGCCTCACCGAACTCCTCCCATACCCGGGTTTTTGCTTCAGCAACCACCCGAGCTGCACTCCGCTTGGCCTGCCGGTACACCTCAGCTGCTTCGGGAGTCCCACAAGCCAACCAAGCTTGATAGGACTCCTTCTTCAGCTTAATGGCCCCCCTCACCACTGGTGTCCACCACTTGGTTCGGGGGTTGCCACCACGAGATGCACCGACCACCTTGCGGCCGCAGCTCTGGGCTGCCGCTTCAACAACAGAGGTGGAGAACATGGCCCATTCAGACTCCATGTCTCCAGACTCCCTCGGAATGTGGTTGAAGTTCTTCCGGAGGTGGGAGTTGAAGACCTCCCGGACAGGGGCCTCAGCCAGACGCTCCCAGCACACCCTCACTATACGTTTGGGTCTACCAGGTCTGAATGGCTTCCTCCCCTGCCATCGGATCCAACTCACCACCAGGTGGTGATCAGTTGACAGCTCTGCACCTCTCTTTACTCGGGTGTCCAAGACATACGGTCGCAGGTCTGATGATACGATAACAAAATCGATCATCGACCTGCGGCCTAGGGTGTCCTGGTGCCAGGTGCACATATGGACACCCTTATGCTTGAACATGGTGTTCGTTATAGACAGACTGTGGTTAGCACAGAAGTCCAATAACTGAACACCACTCGGGTTCAGATCGGGCAGGCCGTTCCTCCCAATCACCCCCCTCCAGGTTTCACTGTCGTTGCCCACGTGCGCATTGAAGTCCCCCAGTAGGACAATGGAGTCTCCAGGAGGAGCACCCTCCAGCACCCCAGTCACAGACTCCAAAAAGGGTGGGTACTCTGAAACATCATTTGGTGCGTAGGCACAAATGATGGTCAGGACCCGTTTCCCAACCCGAAGGCGCAGGGAAGCAACCCTTTCGTCCACCGGGGAAAACTCCAATATAGAGGCAGCAAGGTGGGGCGATACAAGAATACCTACCCCTGCTCGTCGCCTCTCGCCCGGGGCAACTCCAGAAAAGGCCAAGCTCCAGCCCCTCTCCAGGAGACTGGTTCCGGAACCGGAGCTGTGTGTTGAGGTGAGGCCAACTATATCTAGCCGGTATCGCTCAATCTCGTACACCAGCTCAGGCTCCTTCCCCACCAGAGAGGTGACATTCCACGTACCAAAAGCCAGTTTAGAAAGCTTGGGATCAGTCCGCCAAGGTCTCCGCCTTTGACTGCCACCTAATCCACATAGCACCGGACTTCCATGATCCCTCCTGCAGGTGGTGAACCTACTGGAGGGCGGACCCATGTAACTCCTTCGGGCTGAGCCCGGCCGGGTCCCATGGGTGGAAACCCGGCCACCAGACGCTAGCCTTCGAGCCCCTCCCCCAGGCCTGGCTCCAGGGTGGGGCCCCGGTAACCCCATACCGGGCGGGGTACACTGAATCCTTGATATACAATTTATCATGAGAGTCTGTTGGATCGTTCTTCGTCTGGCCCTTCACCCAGGACCAGTTTGTCTTGGGAGACCCTATCAGAGGCAAATTGCCCCGGACAACATAGCTCCTGGGATCACTGGGGCACGCAAACCCCCCCACCACAATAAGGTGACGATCCATGAGGGGGATATCCCTCATGGATATCCCCCTCATGGATATCCCCCTCATGGATATCCCCCTCATGGATATCCCCCTCATGGATATCCCCCTCATCAGCTCCCTGATATCCCTCATTATCATAATCCCCCCATTGTCTTGGTACTTCCTCTCTTCGCCCTGGAGGGGTGAGGGTAGCTCCTCCGGTCTCCACCACAGTGTCTGGGGACGTCTTTGTTCTTCACTGGCGGTTGAGAGTCTTTGTCCTTTCAGAGGTGTGAAGTCGCCTTACATATGTAATCACCAAACATTCTCACATGCTTTAACATATGTAGGTTTTGGAATATATGATTAATATAGCCCACAGCCCCCCCCCCCAAACGACTAAGAAAGGACAATAGAAAAATTCACAGTTTAAGATAATTACTATGACATACTGTTACACCTCTTGCCACAGAAGAAACTTTCCAGCAGCCATGCCCCTAAGGGAGTTCAGTGGTAATCATAACAGCATAGTAAAATCACAAGTCGGTCCTAAACTGTTACAGCACAATTAGTGAACAACTGTGGAGTAGTTTGCATCAGTCCCTGTGCTGTCTCGGTTTTAATCTTCTCCCAAAACTGCTGTGGGTTCGTTTAGGCATCCTGCTGGGACCTTCTTGTAAGGAATCTGCAGCGTGGGAAGGAGAGTGGTTAATTGTTCCCTGCAGGGGGGCTGAGTCTTTTATCTTGGGGGGGGGTCTACCCTGCCGAGGTGCTCTCGCCAACTGTGCAGGCTCGTCTTTCAACAAGAAGGCAGGTTTAAGTCTGTCAATGCTGACTGTTTCTTTTCTATCCCCAAAATCAAGCACAAAGTGTTTATCACCATGTTCCAGCACTCTGAATGGTCCATCGTATGCTGGGCGGAAAGTTGGTTTTAAAGCTTCATGCCTAACAAAAACAAACTCAGCGTTCTTTAAAGCTTGAGGGACAAAAACCCGTGGAAAGGAGTGATGAGCTGGACCGGGGAGAGAGTCCGGTCCGTTGCTGCCTAAAAACCTTGGGACTGGAAGATGCCCTGGCTCTGGGTTCTCTGGTAAAAATTCACCTGGGAGCCTGAGAGGTTGTGCAAAAACTAATTCTGCCGGAGAGGCGTCAAGATCCTCTTTAGGCGCAGCACGCAACCCCAATAAAACCCAGGGAAGTTTATTTACCCAATTTGTATCCATTAGTGAGGCTCTGAGGGCGGCTTTTAAAGACCTGTGAAAACGCTCGCATAACCCATTAGCCTGAGGGTGATAAGCGGTGGTGCGGTGAATTGTTGCCCCTAAGCTGCTGGACATGGCTGACCAAAGCTCTGAGACAAATTGAGGTCCTCTATCGGACGTGATGTCCGATGGGACGCCGAAACGTGCTACCCAGTTTGTCAAAAAAACGCGAGCGACTTCCTCCGCTGTAGTTGACGCCAGAGGGACTGCCTCTGGCCAGCGCGTGGTGTGGTCTATCATTGTTAACAGGTGTGTGAAACCTTGGGAGGAAGGTATTGGCCCCACGAGGTCGACATGAATGTGGTCGAACCTTCTAGCAGGGATTGGAAAAGGCTCCAGAGGGGCTTTTGTGTGTTTATGTATTTTGGCGCGCTGACAAGAAATGCAAGTTTTTGCCCATTCTTTTACGTTTTTGCGCAGGCCTGCCCACACAGACTTTTCGGCGACCATTTTAACCGAGGCGCGCACACCTGGGTGCGCGAGGGAGTGAATTGAATCGAAAACACGGCGGCGCCATGTAGCTGGGACTAACGGGCGAGGTCGGCCGGTTGAAATATCGCATATTAGGGGGGGCACGCCGTCGCGTAAACCCTTTTTCTCCAGCCTTAACCCTGTTGGTCCAGACAGGAGTGCGCGCACGTCCGCGTCACTGCTTTGTTCCTCTGCCATGGCTGCATAATCTATCCCTGCATGGATAGGTGCTGCGTATGTGTCCGCGTTAGTGAAGAGTTCTGCGGCTGAGGCAGTATAATCTGTCTCCTCGCGCTCTGGTGATGTCACAGCGCGAGAGAGGCAGTCTGCTACCACGTTAAGTTTGCCTGCCACATGTCGAATGTCTGTGGTGAACTCTGAAATCACAGCCAGCTGTCTTTGTTGCCTGCCTGACCATGGTTCTGAAATTTTAGCTATAGCAAAGGTGAGCGGTTTATGGTCTGCAAAGGCCGTGAAACTCCGCCCTTCTAACCAGAACTGGAAGTGGCGGATGGATAAATGAAGCGCTAGCAGCTCCCTGTCAAAAGTGCTGTATTTACGCTCAGTTTGGTTTAGCGATTTGCTGAAGAATGCTAAAGGTTGCCAGATCCCGCTGACATGTTGTTCTACAACTGCCCCTATAGCTAGGTCCGAAGCGTCTGTGGTTAGCGCAATGCGGGCCGAGGGATCAGGGTGAACTAACAATGTGGCATTAGCTAGGGCACTCTTTACTTCCGCGAAGGCGCGTTCGCGCTCCGGGGTCCATTCGACCGCGTTGGAAGCTTTCTTTTTTCTGAGTGCGTCATATAGGGGCTGCATGAGCTGAGCTGCATGGGGGAGGAAATGGTTGTAAAAATTAACCATTCCTAAAAATTCCTGCAGTGATTTGACCGTTTGTGGTCGTGGGAAACTTTTTATCGCTTGAACTTTGTCTGGAAGTGGAACTGCCCCCTTCGGAGAGACTTTGTGTCCCAAAAAATCAATTTGTGACACGCCGAATTTGCATTTGGCTGGATTGATTATTAACCCGTGCTCTTCTAGTCTCTGAAAAACCATAGTGAGGTGCTGCTCGTGTTCTTCCTCAGACGAGCTGCCTACCAGCATGTCGTCGAGGTAGACGAAAACAAAAGAAAGGTCGCTTAATACCGCATCCATCATCCGCTGAAAAGTTTGAGCGGCGCCTTTGAGGCCGAAAGGCATTCGCAGGAATTCAAAAAGGCCGAAAGGGGTTATTACCGCTGTTTTAGGAATGTCCTCTGCTCGAACTGGGACTTGATGATAACCACGGACCAGGTCTATTTTTGAAAAAATGCGCGCACCCGCCAGATGCAGTGAAAAATCCTGAATGTGAGGAATTGGGTAGCGGTCATGTGCTGTCGCATTGTTTAATCTGCGGTAATCTCCGCACAGTCTCCAAGAACCGTCGGGTTTCGGAACCATGTGAAGTGGTGAGGCCCAAGGGCTCTTCGAGCGTCTAACAATGCCTAATTTTTCAAGGGTAGTAAACTCGTCCCGAGCTATGGTGAGTTTGGCCGCGTCTAAGCGTCGAGCTTTGGCAAATACGGGTGGGCCCGTTGTGGGAATAAAGTGTTCAACCCCGTGTTTAGCCACAGTGGCTGAGAATTTGGGAATTGTGAGTGCTGGAAATTGGGTGAGGGGTTGCTCAAACTTACCTCCTGCCGTGGTGACGCTAGCCTGCACAGGTGGTGGAGAAACTCGGGCTGAGCAGGGAATAGAAGCAAAAGACAGTGCATTAACCAAGCGTCTATTCGCTATATCCACTAATAACCCATGTGCACACAAAAAATCTGCGCCTAACAAGTTAAACCTCACCGCCGCTACAACAAATGTCCATCTGTAGTTGCGGCCGTGGATGAGGAGGTGCAGGCTCTTTTCGCCGAAGGTGTCAATGTTGGAGCCGTTGGCTGCCACCGCTCCGTTGCCCCGTGTGCCCATGGCTCGATCTGCTTGGGAGGGCATGACGAAACTCAGCTGAGCTCCTGTGTCAATAAGGAACTGCTTGCCGGTGTGTCCATCCGTCACATGTAACAGCTTACTCTTCTCGCCGAGAACCGCTGCCGTTAACGGCTCTTGGCTTTGGCGTTTTCCCGAAATCGTAAATTTGCAGGGGGGAACGCATTTGTGGGCCTTCTCGGCGAAGCGGTGGTGATAATAACAGACGTCGCTCCGTCCATTACGTTTTGGCCGTGTCGCTGTCACCGCGGGCTGGATCTGCTCAGTGGGTTGTGGCTGTTCGTGGTTCTGGGCATCAGCATTGAGGTCTGCGGATGCTGCTGTGGGTGTCTGTTCCCTGCAGGCGTTGACGAGCCGTTGAGCTTCGTTGGCTAGCACGCGGAAGTCTTGCTGGGTGTTGCATCTCATGTTGGCAAGCGTCCCTCTCATGTGTGGCGGCAGCGTGCTGAGGAATATGAATTGGAAGAGGAAGTTTGTTATGTATTTTGGCTTACTACGGCACCCGTCGTAGTGTCTGGTGCAAAAGCATTGTGGGTAATGTAGTATGTTGAGTGTGTTGTCGTTGGCTGTGTGCTATGAGTGCTGCTACGCTAATAAACCGTTAACGGTACGTCGATGGTCCGAGTTATTATTGTTATATTAAGTAACGTAACGGGTGAAAGATATAACAAAAAGTGGCGACGAGGACGTCTGGACCGACGCTGCAGTCCGCGACGGAGGAGAGTTTTTTTTGTCGTTTTTTTTTTCCCGCCGCTACTTCGTGCTGACAGGGTGATACACTGCGCCACTGTGCTGAGGTGGATGCTGCGGGCTGTCTGCTAAGCGGGGAGGAGCGGTGCAGTGGAAATCGTAAGGACAAAAAAAAAAAACAACAAAAAACTCCGTGAGTAACGCCGGAGGGAAGAAACAACGTTACAGAAAGGAGCCGCAAGGGAAAGAGCGACATTCAACCAGGAGTGTTAAAATGGCTGGAGTCATTGGCTCTATCGGGCCCTTTGATGAGAGCGCGGAACAATGGAGCTCCTATACAGAGCGCTTTGACTATTTCGTCGCGGCCAATGGAATAACGGATGAAAAGTTAGTGCCCACTTTTCTGAGTGTGATGGGTCCCAAGACATTTAACCTACTACGTAACCTCCTACAGCCAGTAAAGCCAGGCTCTAAAACCTACAAAGAACTGGTGGACACACTGACCCACCACTTCTCACCCAAGCCGCTAGTGATTGCAGAAAGATACAGGTTTCACAGACGTAACCAAGAAGAGGGTGAGTCTGTTAACATGTTTGTTGCAGCCCTACGCAAGTTAGCCGAACACTGTGAATTTAAAGATGTTTTAAATGACACATTAAGAGACAGGCTTGTGTGTGGACTACGGAATGAAGCAGCACAGAAGAAGTTACTCACAGAAAGTGATTTGACGCTTGAAAGAGCCATTAACATTAGTGTGATGATGGAGATGGCTTCCAAAGAAGCACACCCACTGCATGCTACAGGCAGAGTATATAAGCTCAACAGTGGTAAAACCAATGCAACGGGTTCATGTTTCCGCTGTGGCAAGGTGGGACACCTTCCTAATGACTGTTGGTACAAAGAGATGGATTGTAACAACTGTGGAAAAAAAGGCCACGTGCAGCGGGCATGTAGAAGCAAAAGGAGCAAAGACAAAGGCCCAAAGACAAGGAATAAAAGTGACATGGTAAAATACAAAAAGAAAAGAAATGTTCACACAGTTAAACATGGCGAGGACAGAGTGAGCGACTCCTCAGAGGAAGAGGTGTCAACTGCAATAAATACTGTCCGGATTATGAATGTGAATGAAGGCTCAGAAGGCTTTTGGACTAAACCAAAAGTGGAGGGACATTTTATTAAAATGCAGATAGACACCGGATCAAAGGCATCACTTGTGTCGTATGGCATTTACAAGAAGTTTCTGAAACATCTTCCACTCCGACCTTCAGACACCGTCTTCAGGGCGTATACTGGACACCGAGTGCCCATGAAAGGGATGACAGAGGTAACTGTTCAGTACAATGGCCAAACTGCTGAGCTTCCAGTTTATGTTACCAAGAACAACTGTCCAGCTATAATGGGGCGTGTGTGGCTAAAGAAAATCCAACTTGACTGGCAAGAAGTAAGGAAGCTGTCACACAGTTCCACTCAGCTGCAGGCCATACTGGAAAAGCACAAAAAGGTTTTTCGTGATGAACTAGGCAGTATGAAAAAAATTATAGTGAAGCTGCATGTCAAACCTGACAGTAAACCAGTGTTTATGAAAGCCAGACCAGTGCCGTACGCCATCAGACCAAAGGTGGAGGCTGACTTAGATGCTCTGGTCAAGAATGGAGTTCTGGAGCCTGTGACAACCAGTGAGTGGGCCACACCCATAGTTCCAGTACCCAAAAAGGACGGAGGAATCCGAACCTGTGGAGACTTTAAGGTAACAGTAAACCCTGTACTAACAGCAGAGCAGTATCCCCTTCCACTGATTGATGACTTATTTGCGGGGCTGAGTGGGGGACAAAAGTTCAGCAAAATAGATCTCAACCAAGCTTATTTACAAATGCATGTAGACGAGCAGTCACGTGAAATGCTGACTATCAACACCCATAAAGGACTCTTCAGATACAGGCGACTGCCTTTTGGCATCACATCTGCTCTAGCACATTTTCAGCGAGCTATGGATCAAATCCTGAGTGGATTACCAGGAGTGCAGTGATACCTGGATGATATCCTGTGTACAGGAGCAGACGATGAAGAGCATCTGCGCAACTTGGATGCAACTCTCAAGAGACTGGAGGAATATGGATTGAGAATCCGCAAGGATAAATGCAAGTTTTTCCAGTCATCCGTGGAATACTTAGGTCATGTGATCGATGCTAAGGGACTGCATACTGCACCATCGAAAATCACAGCCATTGTGGATGCACCTCCACCCCAAAATGTCAGTCAGCTGAAGTCTTTCTTGGGACTGCTGAACTATTATGGACGTTTCATACCAAACTTGGCATCACTATTAAAACCACTGCATAACCTGCTGCGCAAAGAGGAAGCATGGAGGTGGACAGCAAGCTGTCAGGAGGCTTTTCAGAAGGCCAAGGATGCGCTGACGGCATCAGAGGTTCTGACCCACTTCAACCCATCACTTCCGATCCAGCTTGCCTGCGACGCCTCTCCTTATGGCGTAGGGGCGGTGATTTCCCACGTAATGCCAGACGGTGAGGAAAAGCCAATCGCTTTTGCGTCAAGGACATTAAACAAGGCAGAAGCTAACTATGCTCAACTGGAAAGAGAGGCTCTGAGCATTGTGTTTGGTGTCAGAAAATTCCACCAGTACTTGTATGGACGGAAGTTTACACTTTTTACTGACCACCGACCTCTCACAACCATCCTTGGACCATACACAGGAATACCATCTCTTGCAGCGTCCCGACTGCAGAGGTGGGCGTTGTTGTTGTCAGGACACTCCTATGACATCAGGTATCGAAAGTCAGACTGTCATGGTAATGCAGATGGGTTATCCAGATTACCACTTCCTGTCATGAAGCCAGAGTCAAGCACTGTGGACATCTTCTACTTCACAGAGGTAGAAAACGCACCTGTTTCAGCTGTGCAGGTGAAAAAGGGGACTAGAAATGACCCTGTGTTGTCTGCAGTCATGGACTTGGTCATTAAAGGACAACCTGCGGGTGATGACGCAAACTTGAAGCCCTTCCTTGGGAAGTGGACAGAATTGTCTGTTCAGTTGGGTTGTTTGCTGTGGGGGAGGAGAGTGATTATTCCCCTGTCATGTCGAACAAAAGTGTTACAGCAACTTCACGCAGGACATAGTGGAATCGTGAGAATGAAAGAAATAGCGAGAAGCTATTTTTTGTGGCCAAACATTGACAAGCAGATTGAAGAAATAGCCAAAAGCTGTTCATCTTGTCACAAGGCACGGAACAACCCACCATTGGCTCCTCTCCATCCCTGGGAGTTCCCACAGGAGCCATGGCATTGTGTGCACAGAGAACATCGGGCAAAGGACAGAGCGTTCACGTCAGGAGAATCTGTGCTGGCCAGGAACTACAGAGGTGAACCTAAGTGGGTCCCTGCAACTGTTATCGCACAAACTGGACCAGTCTCATATACAGTTCAAACCACGGACAGTGTTTGGAAAAGGCACATGGATCAACTCCTGCAGACACCACCACTTTGTCCACCTACACCAGTGCAGAACTCAACCACTTCAGAGACCGGAGTTCCAGCTGGAGATGTGACATCTTCTTCTGCATCAGCACCAGAAGCAACCTCCACATTAGAAAGAGCACAGACTCATGTTCCTACAGAGCGCCGATACCCCACCAGGGAGCGACGACCTTCTGTCCGTCTGAGTTGTTAGACTAGATGGTAACTGACCCACATTTATGGGGCAGAATAATCCCCAGGGGTACAGTTATGGGATGAGGTAGTCTACCCTCACTCCTAAGGTAGCATAATAATTAAAGAAAAAAAAGAGACAAACAAAGACACAAGAATTGCAGCAGACACTTGATATCTCCTATAGGATATTTATTGTAAGAGGGGAGGAGATGTTATGTATTTTGGCTTACTACGGCACCCGTCGTAGTGTCTGGTGCAAAAGCATTGTGGGTAATGTAGTATGTTGAGTGTGTTGTCGTTGGCTGTGTGCTATGAGTGCTGCTACGCTAATAAACCGTTAACGGTACGTCGATGGTCCAAGTTATTATTGTTATATTAAGTAACATAACGGGTGAAAGATATAACAATGTTGTCGTTGTCCTCCTCTTTAAGCTGTAGCAAATCCTCCATGAGGGCTTTAGGTTTGCACCCTCTGTGGCCGTAGACCGCCAGGATCTTCTCGGCTCTCTCTTCAGCTGAGGGGACGTAATTTGCCACGATGGTTGCTTTCAGTGTTTCGTATTTGTCTTGGGCCGGCGGCCGCCGGATCACGCTCCCCACACACCTCGAAGTGGCGGCGTTGAGTTTGGAGACGATATGATAGAATTTCGTATCGTCAGCTGTGATGCCCGCCAGTGTAAACTGGGCTTCAGCTTGTTGAAACCACGAGGCGGGGTCTTCTTGCCAGAAGTCCGGCAGCTTGACAGCGACGGCATTCGTGTAGACCATCACTGCTGTGTCCGCAGGGTGAGAGTGACCTGCTTCAGCCCTCTCAGCGGTGCTGGTGCTCGGTTGAGCCCTCTCAATCCCTTCTGCTGGGGGGGAAAGTCGTCCATCTGTTCCCCTGTCTGCGTGGGCACTGGCGTCTGCCTGGGTCGCCACAGATGAGTCGATCGCGGGGGAACGCCTCAGGACCATACTCGCGTCAGGGGTCACCAGTGTAGAAGAGCTTGAAATGATGAGGCGATTTGATATATAAACCAAAGTTTATTTATCAGCTCTCCTAACAAGTGTCATCTAGTGCAGAGGCAGCAGAAGGAAAAAGAGACCGAATAACTCCGGCTCTCTGACTTTATACTTGCACATAACAAAAGACATGCATATCAAAGGCTGATATCCCTCATTATCATAATCCCCCCATTGTCTTGGTACTTCCTTTCTTCGCCCTGGGGGGTTGAGGGTAGCTCCTCCGGTCTCCACCGCAGTATCTGGGAACGTCTTTGTTCTTCACTGGCGGTTGAGAGTCTTTGTCCTTGCAGAGGTGTGAAGTCGCCTTACATATGTAATCACCAAACATTCTCACATGCTTCAACATATGTAGGTTATGGAATATATGATTAATATAGCCCACAGACTGGACTGAAATACTTGACAAGGGTGGAGAAATCGATGCAATATATTGTGATTTTCTTAAAGCATTCAATAAGGTAACACATTTGAGATTAATAAATAAACTTAATTCTAATAGGATTCCGGATATAGTAATAAATTGGATTCGTCGGCCTCCGTCGGTCTATGATGACCATGGAAGAGAATCCTGAATGTCTACTTTGCTGGAACAGCACCGCCTGTGGCTGAACAGGCCGATGCGCGAATGGCAGTCCCTGTCACACAGGTCGCACTTGTGGGTGGTCTCCGTGCTGCTGGGTCTGTGGCGGTTCTTCCTACGGGTCCTTTTTTCATCTGCAGCAGCAGTCAGTCTCTCTTCACCCGCCTTGAGCTGTCTGGTAAGGGTGCCTCTCCATTTGGAGCGGTCCGTTGCGCGGTCCTCCCAGCGCTCTGTGTTGATCTCCAGGGCCTTCATGTCTCTCTTGCAGACGTCTCTAAAACGCAGCTGTGGGCGGCCAACGTCTCTCTTGCCAGTTGCCAGTTCTCCATAGAGGACGTCTTTGGGGATTCTGCCATCCTCCATACGGTGAACGTGGCCTAGCCAGCGGAGCCTGCGCTGTCTGAGTAGAGTGAACATGGAGGGAAGGCAGGCGCGGGACAGAACTTCTGTGTTGGGCACTTTGTCCTGCCAGGATATGTCCAGGATGTGGCGAATGCAGCGCAAGTGGAAGGAGTTCAGTCTCTTTTCCTGCCGGGCGTATGTTGTCCACGTCTCACTCCCATAGAGCAGTGTGCTGATGACGCAGGCGTTGTACACTGCCATCTTCGTCTTGACAGAGAGTTTGGGATTCTCCCACACTCGTGCGGTGAGGCGAGCGAGTGTGAAGGCTGATTTTCCAATCCTCTTGTTGATCTCTGTATCAAGGGAGAGGTTGTTGCTGATCGTGGATCCCAGGTACGTGAACTGATTCACGACCTCCAGCTCGTAGTCGTCAATGGTGATGGTTGGTGGTGCTTCCGTGCCTTGCGCCAAGACGTTAGTCTTCTTCAGGCTGATGGTAAGCCCGAAGTCCTTGCATGCCTGGGAGAAGCGGTCCATAAGGGTCTGAAGCTCCTGCTGTGTGTGGGTTGCGACTGCAGTGTCATCTGCGAACAGCATGTCTCTGATTAGAGCCTCGCGTACTTTGGTTCTGGCTTTCAGGCGGGCGAGGTTGAAAAGCCTGCCGTCAGATCTTGTGTGCAGGTAGATTCCCTCTGTTGCTGTGCTGAAGGCATGCCTCAGGAGCATAGCAAAGAAAATCCCAAAGAGGGTTGGCGCAAGTACACAGCCCTGTTTCACTCCGCTGCGTATGCTGAAAGGCTCTGAGACGTTGCCATCGTGCTGCACTATCCCCTGCATGTTGGTGTGAAACGATTCAATGAGGCTTTGCAACTTTGGTGGCCATCCTATCTTTGGCAGGATCTTGAAAAGGCCCTCTCTGCTGACCAGATCGAACGCTTTGGTGAGGTCGATGAAGGCGACGTACAGGGGCATGTTCTGTTCTCTGCATTTCTCCTGGAGTTGGCGGATGGAGAATATCATGTCTACCGTCGATCGCTCAGCGCGGAAGCCACACTGAGACTCGGGGTAGACACGTTCGGCAAGCTTCTGTAGAAGAACGAGAACAACTCGTGCGTAGACTTTGCCAACAACGCTGAGGAGGGAGATGCCCCTGTAGTTGTTGCAGTCGCTTCTTTCCCCTTTGTTTTTGTAGAGGGTGATGATCTTGGCGTCCCTCATGTCCTGTGGTACGGCACCTTCCTTCCAACACTGGCAGAGGACGTCATGCAATGGCAGCAGTAGGGCGGTCTTGCAGTGCTTGATCAGGTCGGGGGGTATGCCGTCGCTGCCGGGTGCCTTGCCAGCGGCCAAGCTATCAATGGCCTTGCTGAGTTCATTGATGGTTGGCTCGGCGTCAAGTTCGTCCATGGATGGCAGGCAGTCAATGGCATCAAGGGCTGACGGTGTCACGGTGTTCTGTCTAGAGTAGAGGTCGGAGTAGTGTTCCACCCATCTCTCCATCTGCTTGTTCTTTTCTGTGATCATCTCCCCAGTGGAGGATTTGAGGGGGGCCGTCTTGCTCTGAGCCGGACCAAGTGCTTTCTTGATGCCATCGTACATACCACGGATGTTCCCTGTTATGGCAGCGGTTTGAATGTCTTGGCTGAGCTGAGTCCAGTACTCGTTGGCACAGCGCCGAGCAGTCTGCTGAACTTTGCTTCTCGCAGCCCTGAGAATCTGGAGATTCTTCTCGTTTGGGTACTTCTTGTACTCAGCAAGTGCTGAGCGCTTGGCTTCAATGACGGGGGTCATCTCGGTCAACTTGGCATCAAACCAATCCTGTGACTTCGAGGTCTTCCTCCCAAAGGTAGCCAAGGCTGTGCGGTGGATGGTGTTTCGCAGCTCTTCCCACTTCTGCTTTGCAGATTCTCCTCCTTGTGGTACACCAAGTTCCTTCTCAAAGGTGGAGGCAAACTGCTCAACAAGTTCTGGTTGAGCCATCTTGCTGGTGTCAATCCGTGCCTTTCCAGGTTTTCTAGCACGATGGAATTTCTTCAGCTGCAGCTTGACCTTGCAACACACCAATGAATGGTCTGTGTCGCAATCTGCACTCTGGAACGAATGGGTGATTAGCACGTTCTTCAGTGAGGTGCGCCTGGTCAGGATCAAGTCCAGCTGGTGCCAGTGCTTTGAGCGTGGATGTTGCCAGGAAACCTTGTGTTGGGGCTTGGTCTTGAAGAATGAGTTTGTGATGCACAGATCGTGATATGTGCAGAACTCGAGCAGCCTCTGTCCGTTGTCATTCATTCTGCCCATGCCAAAAGGTCCAAGACAGGAGGGCCAGGAGTCGTGGTCAACACCCACTCTGGCATTGAAGTCTCCAAGGAGAATGAGTTGTTCAGAGTTGGGGACGATCCTGACAGTTGTTGCGAGATTCTCGTAGTACTCGTCTTTTGCCTCTGGTGTGGCTGTCAGTGTTGGGGCATACACACTGACGAGGGTGACTCGGCCTTGAGTGGTGTTCAGGCGGAGGGTGAGGAGTCGAGCAGAGCCAGTGCTGCTCGGTTCCACCATCTTCAGCAAGGTGTTCTTCACTGCAAAGCCCACTCCGTGTTCCCTGTGTTCATCACTGCCCTTTCCCTGCCAGTAGAACGTGTAGTCCTTCTCTCTCAGTGTGCCTGCATCAGCCAACCGTGTTTCCTGGAGAGTGGCGATATCCACTCCCAGTCTCTTCAGCTCATTATTGATGATGGCAGTCTTCCTGGTGTCGTTGATGTCCTTGAGGTTAGTAGCGAGTCCTGTCATCATAGTGCGGACGTTCCAAGTTCCCAGTTTTAGAGTTGGTCTCTTTTGTTTTTTTGTCTTGCCTGGTGCAAAGGTTCTCAGCCTGCTGTTCGGACTTCTCCTCATCCCCATGCACCCAATGAGGAAAGCAAGCTGTGGCGGGACATCACCTTATTGGCTGGGGGCTGCCCAGCTTGAGGCGGGCGGTAGCTGTCCAGTGAGATCCGATGATCCCTCCCACCGTCGGGAATAACCCCTGGCGCCGAGCTCTACGCCAATTGAGTGGTGGCTTATAACCGGTAACTGTCATTCCCCGTGTTTTGTCTACGCCAAAGGTGAAGCTGGAGTGTCCTCTCCAGTGATCCGGTGTTCTACCTTCCAGCGTTGGGCGTTGGTAGGATTCAAGCCTGGGCAGGAAGATATGGAGGATAAGATGTTGCCCATGCAGCATGTCCCCCCTCTCCACGTCACTGATGAATCCAAAGGAACAGCAGGGCTGCTACAGTTTGGCACCAGCGCCGTTGCAGGAGCTGCCCGAATGATGTTGAGCACAACATAGAACTGCCTTAGGGGCTCCGACTCTGGATTTTTCCTCAGGGTTGACTACCGAAGCCTTTCCCATGACCGGGTATGCCGCAAGGCAGCGGAGGTTTGAAATCAGGGTTTACCTTCCCCTAGATGGGCTACCTTCCCAGGTTGACGAGCCACCATCTACCCGAAGCATCTGGTTTTAAGGCGCCAGAGATCCACCCTCACCCCTTCTCCTATTAGTAAAAGCAGTTCCGCCGGGCTTAGAGACTAAACCACACGGGCAGGCTAGGAGTTGGACTTAGTTGTCAGAGGCTTTTCGAGACGCACGCCATAAGGAGCATTTTATGAGCACTGGGAGCTTAACCCCAGTGCCGCTCCTGGCTATGACAACCTTGGAACCAATAAATTGGATTAAACTTTAACAGCATGTCTCAGACCAACAGGCAGAGTCAGCGAAAGCGGCGTCTCCGGAGACGCATGGACCTGGCCTACCCGCTTATCATGGGCTCCATCCCCAAGTCTCAGTCCTGGCCTGTGGGTTCATCTGGTTTTAAGGCGCCAGAGATCCGCCCTCGCCCCTTCTCCTATTAGTAAAAGCAGTTCCGCCGGGCTTAGAGACTAAACCACACAGGCAGGCTAGGAGGTGGACTTAGTTGTCAGAGGCTTTTCGAGACGCACGCCATAAGGAGCATTTTATGAGCACTGGGAGCTTAACCCCAGTGCCGCTCCTGGCTATGACTATATTTAATAAGAATGCTTTAATAAATTGGATTAAAGCATTCTTATTAAATAGAAAGCAGAGTGGTTATTCAAGGTACATGCTCAGAGTGGAAAGATGTGTTGAGTGGGATACCTCAAGGTTCAGTGCTTGGACAGTTATTGTTTGTGCTAGATATAAATGATTTACTTGAAGTGGCATCACAGGGATCCTTAGTATACCTATTTGCTGATGATACAAAGATATACAGGCCTATTTATAACAAAGAGGACTATGTAAAACTTCAGGATGATCTTAATTCCATCATAAATTGGATAGATTCATCTCTTTTAAAATTACACCTAAATAAGTGGAAGCATATGAGGATAACTAACAAAAAATGGAGAATGCAACTGCATTTTATGAGTTAGGAAATGGAGGGGAATTCATTAGCCAGGTTAGGGAAGAAAAGGATCTTGGAGTAATTATAGATAATGAGTTAAACTTCAGTCAACACATCAATGAGAAGATTAATAAAGCCAATAAAATGTTAGGTATCATTAGAAGAAATTTCAAATATCTGTATCAGAACAACTTTAAGTTATTACTGTATATAAAGCATTAGTGAGACCTCATAAGATAAGATAAGCTAAGATAAGCCTTTATTAGTCCCACAATGGGGCATCATCATCTGGAATACTCTAATCAAATCTGGGCACCCTACTTCAATTCAACTTTATTTATAAGATAAGATAAGATAAGATAAGATAAGATAAGCCTTTATTAGTCCCACAATGGGGAAATTCCAGGATTGCAACAGCACAGGGATAGCAACACTCAGAGCAATAATTTAGAAGATAAGAAAATAAGAGCAGTGAATATACATACGTACACATAAATATATATATACAGTATATATATACAGTATATATACAGTATATATATATATATATATATATATATATATATATATATATATATATATGTACACTGCGGAGCATTGTAGCTAGATAGATTAACCTTTTGCACTCCGGTGTACCGCGGGCGGACACGTCTCTGCGTCCTAGAGCGCACGAGGGCGTACGAGGGCGCTGCGTCCTAGAGTGCCCTGAAAAAAAAGCTGCATTTCCGATCTTCCACTACAGACACAGCCGCGAACAGAAAGCCAAAGGAGAGCTTTGATTGGTTTAGATGTGATTGACCTCTCATTCGACTAATAAGATCCTTGAATTGGGTTTCTGAAACCTTGAAGAACCAATGACTGAAAACCTAGCAAGAAGGACCCGCCTACCAACGGCTGCGAATACAGCCAGCCAATTGAAGCGCAGAAGTTCAAAAGCTGTTTTGTGTAAGGCTGGGTGACACACAGGCATTCGCCAGTCTTTTTTCTTACTACTGTTCTTATTTGTTCTGAAAAATCGTTCGCCAAAACCACAATCATGGAAGCGCAAAACTGCAATAATGGCATTATGGTTTGACCGGGTCGCGTGACCAGAACCACGAGTCCGTAACAAGCGGACCAGCGTCATGTTCGTCTGACAATGAGGAAGAGAAGTTTGTCAGCAACACTGCTGTTGTGGACAGGTAAGTGTTATAAGCTAAATTATTCTTTATCCCTGAAAATTGTAATCCAAATGACTTTTGACCGATCGGTAAATTACAACTGTGCGTTATCGCAACATGATGGCTCCAGTCCGGTCCGGACGGTGCACGGACCGTGTCCAGTCCATGCGCCGCGTCCAGACCCCACCCCCCCGCGAACGCCCCCCCCCCACTAGTCTTCTGTAGCGGATTGCAGATATTATTGCAGATATTTTAGTACAACTGTGCGTAGTAGACCGCGGCGCCCGTCATGTGTCGATGGACGATGTCCGTCCTCTGTAGCGTGGGGGGGGGGAGTTGTTATCTTCTACATTACAGATATTTTAGTATAATTTTTATTGCACTGTAGGTTATTTTTTCTTGTAAAAAAAAAAAGCCACACATTTTTTACGTGGTATGCTTTTTTGTGTGTGGGGGCTTGTTTGTTCATTCATGAATGAATGAATGAATAAATAACCCACACACACACACACACACACACACACACAGCCCTTCACCTTTCATTAGAGCCCAAGATGAAGCTTCTATATTTAATCATTCAAAAGTTACAGACGTTTTTTCCAAACTGTGCCATTTGGCACAATTTGGCACAGTTCAAAAACGCCTGGGAACAACCTAAGAAAAAAGCTGTGTAATATATTCAATATTTGTGGTATTGCTACAAAATTTTGACCTCAGCTGGATAACACTTGGTTCTACATTTCTGTTGCATTTTCTGACAGCTGTGTGTTATTTGCAAGCATTTGTATCCAAAAAAACACCCAGGCGAAATTTATTTTCTTCAAGTTCAGTATGTTTAGATGACTGTTACTCAGTGGCAGGAGCCTTAGAGAGATTATGACTGTTTTGCCAAAAAATTCAGTGTTTTCTTTTAAATGAGACCAACCCCATGAAGATGCTGCAAAGGGTTGAAGAACAGCTTTTGATTTACTTTGGGTACGTTATTTTTTGGCATTTTTAGGGAAATTGACCAGAGTGCAAGGGGTTAAACAGCATAACCATCTATTTAGTTACCCTTCATGGTATGAATATGTACCCATACATATTGTCACCCTCCGTAGCGACTGATATTGTCCTAGTTGTATACTGGAGGGGACCATTTGTGTAGGTCTGTTGCGTCTTTTGCATTCAATACTATTAGGTCATCACGTTTTTTTGGTGATCTCTGCGAGCAGCCCTGCTTAGGTTATACAGTCTGACAACTGTAGGTAGGAAGGACCTGCGAAACCTCTAGGTCACGCATCTAGGATGATGTAGTCTACTGCTAAATGAGCTCCTCAGTGCGTCCAGTATGTCCTGCATAGAGTGGGACTCGGACTCCAGCAGAGATGACAGTTTGGCCACCATCCTTCTCTCTCTTATCTCCTCCACTGGGTCAAGGCTTTGCCCCAGGAAAGAGCTAGCTCTCTTGATAAGTTTGTTCAGTCTCTTCCTATTGGCTGCTGTAATGCCGTTGCCCCAGCAGACCACTCCAAAAGTGATGGCTGATGCCACCACCGTGTCGTAGAATGTCTTCAAGAGCACCCCTTGTACACCAAAAGACCTGAGCCTCCTCGGTAGGAACAGCCTGCACTGTCCCTTCTTGTAGAGTGTGTCGGTATTGTGTGACCAGTCTAGTTTATTGTTCAGATGAACACCCAGGTACTTGTAGGATGTCACCATCTCATTGTCTGTTCCCTGGATGTTTACTGGTGCTGTGAGGGGTTGTCCTTGCAGTCCACCACCAGCTCCTTAGTTTTCCTCGCGTTGATCTGGAGGCAGTTCCGATGGCACCAGTCCACGAAGTCCTGGATAAGTCCTCTGTACTCAGCTTCATCTCCGTTGGAGATGAGGCCGACGATTGCAGAGTCGTCAGAGAACTTCTGTAGATGGCAGTGTGTTGTGTTGTGTGAGAAGTCTGCAGTATAAAGGGTGAACAGGAAGGGAGCCAAAACCATTCCCCGGGGGGCCCCCATGCTACCAATGATCGTGTCGGACACACAATCCTGGGTTCTCACAAACTGTGGCCGGTTAGTGAGGTAGTCCATGATCCATGATGACAGGTGCTGGTCCACCCCTGCGCACAGCAGCTTGTCCTTCATGATCATCGGTTGGATGGTGTTGAAAGTACTGGAAAGTCAAAGAACATGATCCTCACTGCATTCCCGGGCTTCTCCAGGTGGGACAGAGAACAGTGAAGGAGGAAGATCACTGCATCCTCCACCCCAATGCCATGCTGGTAGGCGAACTGGAGTGGATCCATCACTGGTCCCACCAGGGGGTGGAGGTGAGCAAGGAGCAGTCTCTCCAAGGTCTTCATCATGTGAGATGTCAGGGCCACTGGCCTGTTGCTGTTCAGGTCTTTGGGGTGGGAAGTCTTTGGTACAGGTACCACACAAGATGTTTTCCACAACTGTGGTACCCTCCCCAGCTTCAGGCTCAGGTTGAAGATGTGCTCCACAATCCCACACAGCTGGTCTGCACAGGACTTGAGGAGCTTTGCGCTGATGCCGTCCGGTCCCGAGGCCTTCCTCGCCTTGATCTTCCTCAGCTCCGTCCTCACCAAGGTCTTAGTGAGGGTCATTTTGGGGGGCTGTGTGCTGGGAGTGGGGGGGGGGGGGTGTTGGTGGAGTGGGGTGTGGACAGCAGGTCTCGATGACTGTAGAGGCAGCAGTGGTTGGTGTGCAGTCGGGGGGGGGGGGGGGGGGGTTGGTCAAACCTATTAAAAAACAGGTTCAGATTGTTCGTTCACTTCCTGCCCCCCGTGGCATGGGAGGAGGTATTCTGGAGCCCAGAGATGGTTTTAAGGTTTCTCCAGACCCCGCCGATGTCGCTCTGTTGCAGCTTGTCCTCCATCTTCTTCCTGAAGCTGTCCTTGCCTTCTCTGATCTTCCTCTTCAGCTCACTCTGTACGGACTTCAGCATCTCCCTGTTCCCCGACCTGAAGATCCTCTTCTTCTCTCTCAGAAGTGTTTTTATCTCAGGGTTGATCCAGGGTTTGTTGTTCGAGCAACACCGTATGGTCTTGGTGGGTACGGTGTTGTCCACACAGAAGTTGATGTAGTCTGTGATGGTGTGAGTGAAGCCATCAACGTCCTCACCATGTGGATCGCAGAGCTGCTCCCAGTCAGTGGTTTCAAGACAGTCCTTTAAAGAGTCCATTGCCTCCTCAGACCATATCTTCACCGTGCGCATGACCGGAGGTTGTCTGTGTACTAGGGGTTTGTACACCGGCAGGAGATGAACCAAGTTAAGATAAGATAAGATAAGATAAGATAAGCCTTTATTAGTCCCACAACGGGGAAATTCCAGGATTGCAACAGCACAGGGATAGCAACACTCAGAGCAACAATCAGAAGGCAAGAAAAAAACAAGCAAGCAAGAGCAGCTAATATACATATGTACGTATTACTATAAAATATATATACATACACACACACACAGACACACAGTGCAGAGCATTGTAGCTGGATGGAATAAATATATGAATATATGAACACACAGTGCAGAGCATTGTAGCTAGATGGAATAAATATGTAAATATATAAACACCCACAGTACGGAGCATTGCAGCTAGGTGGAATAAATATGCAAGTATATAAACACACACAGTGCGGAGCAATGTAGCTAGATGGAATAATATGTAGATATATAAATATATAAACACACCCAGTGCTGAGCATTGTAGCTAGATGGAATAAATATGTAAATATATAAACACACACAGTGCAGAGCATTGTTGCTAGGTGGGATGAAACAGCATAACCGTCTACTTAGTTATCCTACATGGTATGATTATGTGCCCATACATATTCTCACCCTCCATAGCGACCGGTATGTTCCTAGTTGTATGCCGGAGGGGACCATTGTGTAAGTCTATTGCATCTTTTGCATTCAAAAAACTATTAGTTTGTTACGTCTTTTTGCTATCTCTGCGAGCAGCCCTGCTTAGGTTGTACAGTCTGACAGCCGTTGGTAGGAAGGACCTACGAAACCTCTCGGTTGTGCACCTGGGATGATGTAGTCTGCTGCTAAATGAGCTCCTCAGTGCATTCAGTATGTCCTGCATAGGGTGGAACTCGGACTCCAGCAGAGATGACAGTTTAGCCACCATCCTTCTCTCTCCTATCTCCTCCATCGGATCAAGGCGCTGCCCCAGGACAGAGCTAGCTTTCTTAATCAGTTTGTTCAGTCTCTTCCTATCGGCTGCAGTAATGCCACTGCCCCAGCAGACCACTCCAAAAGTGATGGCTGATGCCACCACCGTGTCATAGAATGACTTCAGCAGCGCCCCTTGTACACCAAAAGACCTGAGTCTCCTCAGCAGGAACAGCCTGCGCTGTCCCTTCTTGTAGAGTGCATCAGTATTGTGTGACCAGTCTAGTTTATTGTTCAGATGAATACCCAGGTACTTATAGGATGTCACCATCTCGATGTCTGTTCCCTGTATATTTACTGGTACTGTGAGGGGCTGCCCATGCCTGCGGCAGTCCACCACCAGCTCCTTAGTTTTCCTCGCGTTGATCTGGAGGCAGTTCCGATGGCACCAGTCCACGAAGTCCTGGATAAGCCCTCTGTACTCAGCTTCATCTCCATTGGAGATGAGGCCAACGATCGCAGAGTCATCAGAGAACTTCTGTAGATGGCAGTGTGTTGTGTTGTGTGAGAAGTCCGCAGTATAAAGAGTGAACAGGAAGGGAGCCAGCACCGTTCCCTGGGGGGCCCCCGTGCTACTGATGATCGTGTCGGAAACACAGTCCCGGGTTCTCACAAACTGAGGCCGGTTCGTGAGGTAGTCCAGGATCCATGATGACAGGTGCTGGTCCACCCCTGCGCGCAGCAGCTTGTCCTTCAGGATCATCGGTTGGATGGTGTTGAAAGCACTGGAGAAGTCAAAGAACATGATCCTCACCATATTCCCGGGCTTCTCCAGGTGGGACAGAGAACGGTGAAGGAGGAAGATCACCGCATCCTCCACCCCAATGCCATGCTGGTAGGCGAACTGGAGTGGATCCATCGCTGGTTCCACCAGGGGGCGGAGGTGAGCAAGGAGCAGTCTCTCCAGGGTCTTCATCAAGTGGGACGTCAAGGCCACCGGTCTGTAGCTGTTCAGGTCTTTGGGGTGGGAAGTTTTTGGTACAGGTACCACACAAGATGTTTTCCACAGCTGTGGTACCCTCCCCAGTTTCAGGCTCATGTTGAAGATATACGTCACAATCCCACACAGCTGGTCTGCACAGGACTTGAGGAGCTTTGCGCTGATGCCGTCCGGTCCCGGCGCCTTCCTCGCCTTGATCTTCCTCAGCTCCGTCCTCACCTGGGTCCTGGTCAGGGTCAGGATGGGGGGCTGTGTGTTGGGAGTGGGGGGGTGTTGGTGGAGTGGGGAGTGGGCAGCAGGACTTGATTTCTTTAGAGGCAGCAGTGGTTGTTGTGCAGTCAGGGGGGAGGGCGGTTGGTCAAATCTATTGAAAAACAGATTCAGGTTGTTCGCCCACTCCCTGCCCCCTGTGGCCTGGGGGGAGGTATTCTGGAGCCCCGAGATGGTTTTGAGGTTTCTCCAGACCCCGCTGATGTCGCTCTGTTGCAGCTTGTCCTCCATCTTCTTCCTGAAGCTGTCCTTGCCTTCTCTGATCTTTCTCCTCAGCTCCCTCTGTACGGACTTCAGCATCTCCCTGTTCCCTGACCTGAAGATCCTCTTCTTCTCTCTCAGAAGTGTTTTTATCTCAGGGTTGATCCAGGGTTTGTTGTTTGAGTGACGCCGTATGGTCTTGGTGGGAACGGATTTGTCCACACAGAAGCTGAGGTAGCCCGTGAAGGTGTGAATGAGGCCATCGATGTCCTCACCATGTGGATCGCAGAGCTGCTTCCAGGCGGTGGCTTCAAAACAGCCCTTTAGGGTGTCCATTGTCTCCTCAGACCATAACTCCACAGTGTGCATGGCCGGAGGTTGTCTGTGCACTAGGGGTTTGTACACCGGCCGGAGATGAACCAAGTTGTGATCCGATCTCCCGAGTGGGGGGAGTTGTGATGAGGTGTACGCCTCCTTAGTGTTTGCGTAGAATAAATCCAGTGTTTTATTGTCTCTAGTGTGGCATGTGACATACTGGGTGAACGTGGGTAGAATGGGAGACAGTGAAACATGGTTGAAATCGCCTGAGATGAGGAGAAGAGCATCTGGGTGTTCTGTCTGCAGCCTGCTGGTTACTGAATGGATGACGTCACGTGCTGTCCCAGCGTTCGCCGTCGGATTTGCATAAACAACAATGCAGATCACGTGTGAGTGTTCTCTCGGGAGATATGTAGGCCTCATGCTAACAGCTAGCAACTCAATGTCTTTGCTGCAGTGTCGTTGTTTAACAGTGATATGTCCCGGTCTGCACCAGTTGTTGTTAACATACATTATCACTCCACCGCCCCTAGCCTTGCCACTGTCTGGTGTTCGGTCAGCTCGTATCATGTGAAAACCCTCCAGCTCAATGTTAGCATCTGCTGCTAGTTCAGTTAGCCACGTCTCAGTAAACAAAAGGAGAGAGCACTCCCGGTATGTGCTATCATAACGGGAGATAGCCGCTAGCTCATCTAACTTTCCCAGTATCGACCGTACATTTCCCATGACAACAGATGGAAGGGAGGGTCTGTACCTTATATTTTTTGTCCTCCGCCTTACTCCAGCCCGGCAGCCGCGGCGTTTTCGCCTCAGTTCTCTCGGTATGTCGAGTTTTTCCAATGGGACCGGGTGGCGGTTGAATGCTAGCAGCTGTTCTCTGCTGTATCGTATCCTGCTATAAACAGTGGCTCCGTCCACCGGCTCAGGAGACATTTAGGACGATCTGTGTGTCCGTGATATAAGTGGGGTGAAAAAAAAAGACGGATCAAAAGAGAGAGGAAGGGAAAAAGACTCGGAATCGAGCCGCTGTTGCAAAAGGCAGCCTACTCGTGTGGCGCCGAGAGAAAAAAAAAAAAAAAAAAAAAAAAAAGTTGTGATCTGATCTCCCAAGTGGGGGGAGTGGTGATGAGGTGTACGCCTCCTTAGTGTTAGCATAGAATAAGTCCAGTGTTTTATTGTCTCTAGTGTGGCATGTGACATTCTGGGTGAACGTGGGCAGAATGGGGGACAGTGAAATATGGTTGAAATCACCTGAGATGAGGAGAAGAGCATCTGGGTTTTCTGTCAGCAGCCTGCCAGTTACTGAGTGGATGGCATCACGTGCTGTCCCAGCGTTCGCCGTCGGATTTGCATAAATAACAATGCAGATCACGTATGAGTATTCCCTGGGGAGCTAGGTAGGCCGCATGCTAACAGCTACAGTAGCAACTTAATGTCTTTGCTGCAGTGATGCTGTTTAACCATGATGTGTCCTGGTCTGCACCAGCTGTTATTGACATAAATTATTACTCCTCCGCCCCTTGCCTTCCACTGTCTGGTGTCCAGTCTGCCCGTATTGCGTGGAAACCCTCCAGTTCGATGTTAGCATCTGTTGCTAGTTCTGTTAGCCACGTCTCAGTAAACAACATCAAGCTAATCTCTCTGAAGACGCTCTTGTAGCGGGAGATAGCCGCTAGCTCATCAGTCTTATTGAGTAGCAATCGTACATTTCCCATAATAACGGATGGAAGGACGGGTCTGTACCTTATATTTCTCGCCCACCGTCTTGCTCCAGCATGGCATCCACGTCGCTTCTGTCTTATTTCACCCGGCATGTTGAGGTCTTGCGCTAGCATCTTGGTCCGGTTAAGTGCTAACAGCTGGTCTCTGCTGTAACGTATCCTGCTAAAAACAGTGGCTCCATCTGCCGGTTCAGGAGACATTTGGGCGATCCATGTGTCCGTCCGATGTATAAGGTATCGCCGGATCAGAAAGATTAGCAAGAGAAGCCAGATACTAATTATATAGAAATAGGAAGAAATTGATCCGCTGTTGCAAAAAGGCAGCCTACTCGTGTGGCGCCGAAAGTAGTACAGTGATCCCTCGCTACTTCGCGCTTCACCTTTCGCGCCCTCAGTGCATCGCGGATTTTTCAAAAATATTCATCAAAAATTCAAAATTGAGAAATAATGGGCGGGCGCTAGCAGAAGACAGGGAGACTACATTAGACCATCAGGTATCAACACGGAGAGCCGCACAACTCAAAAAATCCACCTCTCTGTCCGCTGTTCTCGTGTTGGCTCGGCTCGGAAATCTCGCAAGCTGATTGGCCGAGACGTTTCACCCCGCAAGCTGATTGGCCGAGACGTTTCACCCACCTCCTCTCCCTGCCGAGCGCCCATGAAGGGAAGGAAGACCGCATTCATTGCTCTTTATCGCTCGTGTTACGTAGTCTCGCAGCGTGGAACTTTTTGCTGTTCTCTTGTGCCATTTTGTGCGAAATAGTCTTCCCGTCGAGCCACTACGCCGCCTCCTGCAGCTTCTCCAGCTCTATAGGAAGCTGCCCTCGATGATCCTGCGCTTCTAGCACCTGACGATGAGGCGTCACCTGAGGAGCAGTAAAGCTCTCATTAACCTGTGAAGTAAATCATCTTCATCTTGAGTTACGTATCTTGTTATAAGAATAAAAGAGTTCTAAAAACATATTTATGTACATTTTATTTACATCTACGTATGTATGTACACATTACACACACACACACGTATCATATGAGAGAGAGAGAGTGAGAGAATGAACGTACGTATTATTTATGGATGACGTCATTGGGGGTGACGCTACTTCGCGGTTTTTCACTTTTCGCGGTCGGTTCTGGAACCCATTAACCGCGATAAGTGAGGGATCACTGTAATATAGTGTCATTTCACAACAACAGTCATCTCATAGCACATTCAACTGTAGGGGAAACCCCCACAATTGCAGAAAGACCCCAGCAATCAGGCTACTTAAAGAAACATATACATACCATTGAGAATGTTCAGCGGAGAGCAACAAAATATGTGCCAGGACTTAAGGATTTGCCTTACTCAGAACATTTTAAAAACAATTGAATTAACCATCATTATCTTACAGCAGACTATGAGGCAATGATTGAATTATATAATATTTTGATGAGGAAATATGACCTTGATGTGACAGATTTTAACAAACTGAATACACAGAATAGGACAACGAGGGGACATCACCTAAAAATAGAGAAGATCAGACCAAGAACTCGTTTAAGACAGAATGCATTTACTGTGAGATCTGCAGATATATGAAATAAACTTCAGGATTATGTTATAAATGCTCCAAGTGCCAACAGTTTTAAGAGCAGGCTGGATAAATACTGGAGTAAGACGTCAATATACTTTAACTTTGAGGAATGTTTTAACCCTAGAGAAGTAGTGATGGTCCCTGAAGATGGGCTGGATGCTGCCATGGCAGAAGGAATAGATATACAATTCTTAGGACTGACAGTAGAGATCCTTGGACCTATTGTCAGCAATACTCGATATATGTCAGATCCAGTTCATTTTAGCAAGAAGGAAGGCAAGAAGATGGCGGCCGGGATGGTCACACTTTTTCAGTGCTGAGACAAAGTTGCTGATTTTGCCACTAAAATAACTAACCAACAGCGAATATCTGATCAACATTTGTGACGCACACGCACAGGCTGAATTTCCACCTTGGTTGAACCAGCTTTTGAAGTAGAAATACCCCTTTATTCGCCTTTCACCGGGCTCTGTGAGTAAACTGATTAGCGTTTCTTTTCGTGGTTCGCTGCTACGCTTTACCTGAAGCGTTTGCTAAGCTAACGCTATCGCTATAGCTAACGCCATAGCTAGTCGTAGCACCTAACACCGACACAAAGAAGTGACTCTGTCCCCGGTGATTGGAGCTCGCCGGAGGAACTAACCGAGGCAACAGTTGGACGGGAGCCGGATCAGAGTTCAAGTACAGCGGTGGTAGGAGATGGGGGCCAGTGGAGGACCACCGGGGCCCCAGCCGGATAAGAGCCGGAATCAGAGCCCAGTTACAGCGGCGGGGCTCAGCGGAGGAACTACTGAGGAAGACGGCGGTAGGTGGCGGGGCTCAGCGGTTGTTGTATACAAAGTTGTATACATCAACTTGTGTAACTTCATCAGAAACTCCTCCAGCTCAAGGTGCCCCCCTCCACCTGCCAGTGGATCTCCAGCTTTCTGACTGACAGGTGGCAACAGGTGAAGCTAGGGAGATTTACATCCAGCTCCCGAAAAATTAGTACTGGCGCCCCCCAAGGATGTGTCCTTTCCCCACTGCTCTTCTCCCTCTACTCCAATGACTGCACCTCAGAGGACCCTTCGGTGAAGCTTCTGAAGTTTGCGGACGACACCACAGTCATCGGTTTGATCCGGGATGATGATGAGTCTGCATACAGGCGGGAGGTAGAGCAGCTGATCCTCTGGTGCAGCCAGAACCATCTTGAACTTAACCCAGCCAAAACGGTGGAGATGACTGTGGATTTCAGGCGACACCCCCCTTCATTCCCCCCACTCACCATCCTCAACAGCACAGTGTCCACTGTGGACTCCTTCAAGTTTCTGGGTACCACAATCTCCCGGAACCTGAAGTGGTCCTCCCATATAGACACTGTCCGGAAAAAGGCCCAGCAGAGGTTGTTTTTTCTGCGTCAGCTCAAGAAGTTTGATTTGCCTCAGGAGCTGCTGGTTGTCTTCTACACCGCCATCATCCAATTTGTCCTCGGCTTTTCCATCACTGTCTGGTTTGGATCTGCCACTAAACATGACAAGACCAGACTGCAGCGGATCATTAAGTCTGCGGAGAGGATCATTGGTACTGACCTACCCTCCATTGAGAACTTATATCGGTCCATAGCCAGGAAACGGGCAGGAAACATCTGTGCTGACCCATCACACCCCGGCCACAAACTGTTTGAACTTCTATCTTCTGGTCGTCGTTACAGATCACTGAAGGTCAAAACCACCCGTCATAGGAACAGTTTCTTTCCTCAAGCCATCACTCTGATGAACTCCTAACATTCACCTAGTCCTACCTGTTGCTGTACTCATGACTTTTCATCCATTATTACATTGCACATAACTCTCACACTGCTTTTTACTTCATTCACATTATATCACTGAATCTGAGTTCACATTGAAATACTGTGTGATTGTATATTTTTTCATATATTTCTGCAAAGTGTGGTTAGTCTGAGTAAATAACTGCATATATTCCTGTATATATTTGCATCCTTTTATAGAAACGTGGACAGACTGTAATTTACTGTACATACTCTGTTGTCATTGAATCCTTATTTAAATCCTCCACCTGAACAATGAGAGCAAGATTTTAGCCAAAGTCAAATTCCTTGTATGTGTTGTGCATACTTGGCCAATAAAGCTGATTCTGATTCTGATTCTGATTCTGATTCTGATACATATATAGAACGCCGGGAACTTGCATGGAGACATTTAGAGATAAATTAGTCGAGCTGTACAATAATATTACTAGTAAGAAAATGGTAGTAATTTGTGGAGACTTCAATATTGATTTACTAAATCCATTTCAACAAAATGTAATTACAGAGTTCATGAATTCTATGTACAGTATGAGTCTATATCCCACAATACCACATCCCAGTAGAATCACAGTTCACACTGCTACACTTATTGACAACCTGTTTGTTAATATTATTGATAAGAAAATAGAAAGTGGATTATTGATAAAAGATATAAGTGACCATTTGCCAACCTTTGCACTTATCCATGGCCACACGGGGGCCAATACAGAAAAAACTTTAAAATCTTTCAGATACAAATCACAAAATGCAATCAGTTCTTTTAAAGAAGACTTGCTGAAGCAAGACTGGACAAAAGTCTATGTATCAGATGTAAATAAGCCTATGACACATTTATGAACATTGTAACCACTCTTTATGAAAAAAAAATTGTCCATTAGTAAAGAAAAAGCTTAAACCTAAATTTGTCGATAAGCCATGGTTAACCAAAGGATTACAAAAGGCGTGTAAAAAGAAAAATTTATTATATAAAGCTTTCCTAAAGAAAAGGACAAAAGAAGCAGAGCAGCAGTATAAAACATACAAAAATAAGTTAACATATATAATAAGATGTAGTAAAAGAGACTATTACAGTAAAGAACTGGAGAAAAACAGAGACAATATTAAAAATACATGGACAATACTTAACAATATTCTTGGAAATAAAAACAAAAATACAAGCTACCCAACCAATTTTTAAAAAAATAATAAAACGACTCAGAGTGTGAATGCAGTTTCACCTGCAGATGAATTTAATAACTTTTTTGTTAACATTGGTCCTAATTTGGCTCGAGAAATACCCATTATGGCACCCACAGGTGATACAATAAGCAAAAACACTGCTATAAAAGACTCCATTTTCATAAAGAACACAGACGAGAGAGAGGTCATTGAAATTGTTAAATCGTTTAAAAGTAAAACATCTACGGACTGTGATGCTATTGACATGCTCTTAGTCAAAACTATTATTGAATGCTTAGTGAAACCACTGACATATATCTGTAACCTGTCTCTCCAAACAGGTATATTTCCCAATGCAATGAAAATAGCTAAAGTAATTCCGATATACAAGACAGGTGACAGAGGGGAATTCTCAAACTATAGACCAATTTTACTATTGCTGCAATTTTCCAAGATACTTGAAAAAATATTCTGTGAGAGAACTGACGATTTCATTCTGAAGAATAATTTATTGTGTGAGCAGCAATATGGGTTCAGACACAAGAGGACAACTGCATTTGCTCTAATGGAATTTACAGAAAAAATATCAACTGCCGTTGAAAATAAAGAGTATTCAGTTGGGGTATTCCTGGATCTTAAAAAAACATTTGATACAGTAGATCATAATTTATTATTAAAGAAACTACAAAATTGTGGTATTGGGGGGTAGCACTGTCCTGGTTATGTAGTTACTTAAAGAATAGATATCAGTATGTATGTGTTGGTAACAAAAACTCACAGTTACTGAAGGTTACTTGTGGAGTCCCACAGGGTTCAGTTTTGGGGCCATTTTTATTCAATATGTATATAAATGATATATGTAAAGTTTCAGAAAAAATGGATTTAATATTGTTTGCCGATGACACTAATTTATTATGCAGTGGAAGCAATTTGGAACAACTTTTGGATACACTCGGAAAGGAATTAGGAAAGCTTAAACTGTGGTTTGATTCAAACAAATTAACACTCAATTTAAGTAAGACAAAATTTATAGTTTTTAACAACCATCACAACAACTTAGTATCTAAACTCAGTGTAAATGGTGTAGAGATTGAAAGGGCATCTGAAACTAAATTTCTTGGAGTAATAATTGATAATAAACTGTGTTGGAAGTCACATATTAATTATGTTAAAGGTAAAATATCTAAATCAATTGCAATACTACACAGAGTGAAATATTTGCTGAATCAGCCCACACTATATACTTTGTATCATTCATTAATACTCCCATACATGACATATTGTACTGAAGTATGGGGAAATACATATAAAACAAACATATATCCAGTCTTTATGCTTCAGTAGAGAGCTATTAGAACTAGAAAAGCACTCGGAGAGCGCAGACCTCCGCCAAGCGCCACAGTTCCCCCTATACAGTGTTTGTGTGTATGTTGTCAGATTCCTTGACCATGAAAACATCTGAGTAGCAATTGGATTCACAATGATAGGATTAGTGGTTCAGTAGTAAAAGCATTACCTCCTTGGCGGAGGTAATAAACTGAAGTGTTGGTGTTGCGTCCATGTCCTGCATCTGCAAACTCCCAGGCTGGGGGTGTTGCAATTGAATGAACGAATGAATTAATCTTTATTTCGAATAGATTAAGAGTACAGGTTAAAAGAAAGTGAATAATATAACAAAGGGGGTAATAAAATCCAACAAGGTGAAATTAGACAATAGCTCCTCTGATTATACAGTTCAACATAAGTTATCCGAAATATGTGATGGCTGAATCCGCAGCTTATATTGCCCACCCATGTTCCATCCAAGAATTCAAAAGAAAAAACAAAAGAAGTCATGACACAACTGCGTACAACCCACAGGCGAATGGGTTATGTGAGCGTTTTAGATCACTGAAAGCAGCACTGAGGGCTTCACTGCCGGATGCAAATTAGGTAGACGGGTTGGCGTGGGTTTTATTCAAAAATCAAACGTTTATTTCAAACTCAGGGTTCATATTAAATGCAGAACTAAAAGGAGTAGAAAATAAATAAATAAATAAATAAAAGTATATACAGATCAGCAGACAGTCGGCGGTCTTGTAACAACAATAACATACAATATTGGACTCAGTATAAAATGGAACGCCACCACTTCCAAATGCTGAAGTGTGAGTGACAAGATGATTGTTACATGGCAGCAACCTTGTCATCAAACTGTAAACATTGTTACGTATCAACTCGCCAAAAGACGGAATGTTCACAGACACAAACATCTTGCTTGCAGTCGACCTTTGTGGTACATCTAATCTTTATCTTTATTGGGGTTGCGCTCCGCGGCCAAAGATGATTTGGAAACTTGCCCGGCAGAGAGCTTCTTTTTGCGGAGCTACTATGGCTGACCGGGGAATTTCTGCCAAATAATCCAGCGGCGGACAGCTGGCTGTCTGAGCTTTTGCAGCGTTGCGCAAACACAGGCACACAGCACGCTGCCGAGCAGCTGGTTTTTGCGCAGCGCCTATGGCTGCCCGGGGAATTTCTGCCAAATAATCCGGCGGCGGACAGCTGCCCGTCTCAGCTTTTGCAGCGTTGCGCAAACACAGGCACGGTGTTTTCCGCGTGCTTTTGTGCCTAAAACGTTGAAGAAGGCGGAGTTTATGTTGGTCAGACACGATGACCAGCGCCCTCCATTGCGCCTGCGCACATGTTGAAAATAGTCGTATGTCACAGTGTTAAAGAATGCTTTAAAAAATTCCTGTATCCAGACGGTGATCCGGATCATCCCCAAAATTTAATCAGTTCTTCCTTGTACCATTTCCAACAACGCCTGAAAGTTTCATGGAAATCCGTCCAAGACTTTTTGAGTTATCTTGCTAACCAACAGACAGACAGACAGACAGACAGACAAACAAACAGACAAACCCCGGCAAAAACATAACCTCCTCCTGGCCTTTTCGGCCTGGCGGAGGTAATAATAAACAAAGCTGCTTACAGGGAACCAACAAACCCACTTTTTCTTAAAGTAAAGCTCTCAAGTTGAAAGATCTGGTTGACTTTAAAACTGCAGTAATAATGTTTAAAGTGAAGAATCTATCAGTGCCCGCAAATATCCAAAAGTTGTTCCAAATAAGGGAGAAACAATATCATTTCAGAGGAACATGTATATTTCAAAAACCTTCAGTGAGAACTACCACCAAGCAACACTGTGTTTCAGTGCAAGGAGTCAGATTATAGAACGCTTTTGGACCTGAATTAAAATCATGTACAACGCTTGGACAATTTAAACAAAAACTAAAGGAAGAAATACTCCAAACATATATACAAGATGGCATGTAAAATCACATAAGGATTGTCATATCCAGTCTGTGTTGTGTTGTTGCTTAGTTTTTTTTGTCACATTTTGTCTTAGCTTTGTTCTGAATTGTAATCGCTCTTGTTTTGTTTTTCTTTTGAATTCTTGGATGGAATATGGGTGGGCAATATAAGCTCAGCCATCACCCATTTCGGATAACTTATGTTGAACTGTACAATCAGAGGAGTTATTGTCTAATTTGACCTTGCTGGATTTTCTTTCCCCCTTTGTTATATTATTCGATTCCTTTTTTTAATCTTTATTTTTAATCTATCTGAAATAAAGATTCATTTATTCATTCATTCATTTTAGGTTGTAAATGTGTTTTGTTTTTATTGCTTGAAAATAAACAATATCTGTTCTTTGCAGATGATGTTGTCCTGCTGGCTTCATCCAGCAATGACCTACAGTTCTTACTGGAACAGTTTGCCACTGAGTGTGAAGTGGCTGGGATGAGAATCAGCACCTCTAAGTCCGAGTCCATGATCCTCAGCCGGAAAAAGGTGGATTGTCCTCTCTGGGTTGGGGATAGGCTCCTGCCCCAAGTGGAGGACTTTAAGTACAGTGGGGTAAAAAACGTATTTAGTCAGCCACCAATTGTGCAAGTTCTCCCACTTAAAAGATGAGAGAGGTCTCCAATTTTCATCATAGGTATACCTCAACTATGAGAGACAAAATAAGAAAAAAAAATCCAGAAAATCACATTGAAGGATTTTTATTGAATTAATTGGTAAATTCCTCGGTAAAATAAGATAAGATAGATAAGATAAGATAAGCCTTTATTAGTCCCACAACGGGGAAATTCCAGGATTGCAACAGCACAGGGATAGCAACACTCAGAGCAACAATCAGAAGGCAAGAAAAAAACAAGCAAGCAAGAGCAGCTAATATACATACATATGTACATATTACTATAAAATATATATATATACACACACACACAGACACACAGTGCAGAGCATTGTAGCTGGATGGAATAAATATATGAATATATGAACACACAGTGCAGAGCATTGTAGCTAGATGGAATAAATATGTAAATATATAAACACCCACAGTACGGAGCATTGCAGCTCCGTAAATAAGTATTTGGTCAATAACAAAAGTTTATCTCAATACTTTGTTATATACCCTTTGTTGGCAATGACAGAGGTCAAACGTTTTCTGTAAGTTTTCACAAAGTTTTCACACACTGTTGCTGGTATTTTGGCCCATTCCTCCATGCAGATCTCCTCTAGAGCAGTGATGTTTTGGGGCTGTCGCTGGGCAACAGACTTTCGATTCCCTCCAAAGATCTTCTATGGGGTTGAGATCTGGAGACTGGCTAGGCCACTCCAGGACCTTGAAATGCTTCTTACAAAGCCACTCCTTCATTGCCCGGGCGGTGTGTTTGGGATTATTGTCATGCTGAAAGACCCAGCCACGTTTCATCTTCAATGCCCTTGTTGGTGGAAGGAGGTTTTCACTCAAAATTTCACTATACATGGCCCCATTCATTCTTTCCTATACACGGATCAGTCGTCCTGGTCCCTTTGCAGAAAAACAGCCCCAAAGTATGATGTTTCCACCCCCATGCTTCACAGTAGGTATGGTGTTCTTTCTCCTCCAAACACGACAAGTTGAGTTTTTACAATAAAGTTCTATTTTGGTTTCATCTGACCATATGACATTCTCCCAATCCTCTTCTGGATCATCCAAATGCTCTCTAGCAAACTTCAGACGGGCCTGGACATGTACTGGCTTAAGCAGGGGGACACGTCTGGCACTGCAGGATTTGAGTCCCTGGCAGCGTAGTGTGTTTCTGATGTAGCCTTTGTTACTTTGGTCCCAGCTCTCTGCAGATCATTCACTAAGTCCCCCCATGTGGTTCTGGGATTTTTGCTCACCGTTCTCGTGATCATTTTGACCCCACGGGGTGAGATCTTGCGTGGAGCCCCAGATCGAGGGAGATTATCAGTGGTCTTGTATGTCTTCCATTTTCTAATAATTGCTCCCACAGTTGACTTCTTCACACCAAGCTGCTTACCTATTGCAGATTCAATCTTCCCAGCCTGGTGCAGGTCTACAATTTTGTTTCTGGTGTCTTTTGACAGCTCTTTGGTCTTGGCCATAGTGGAGTTTGGAGTCTGACTGTTTGAGGTTGTGGACAGGTTCAATTCAATTCAATTCAATTCAACTTTATTTATATAGCGCCATTTCACAACAACAGTCATCTCCATAGCACTATCAACTGTAGGGGGAACCCCCACAGTTGCAGAAAGACCCCAGCAATCAGGTGATCCCCTGTGAGCAAGCACTTGGCGACGGTGGAGAGGAAAAACTCCCTTTTAACAGGAAGAAACCTCCAGCAGAACCAGGCTCAGGGAGGGGCAGTCATCTGCTGCCACTGGCTGGGGGGTGAGGGGACAGAGAAGATGAAAAGAACAGACATGTAGAGAGCAAACAGCACGATGGGGACTCAATCTATGGGAGAGAACAAACAAATGTTAATGACCAGCAAAAAAAAAATATTTCATAGAGAGTGAGGAAAGGAGTGAGGCCCAGTGCATTACTGGAGGTCCCCCGGCTGACTAAACCTATTAGCAGCATAACTAAGGGAGGGTTCAGAAAAACATGATCCCTCCCTAATTGTAGGCTATATCAAAAAGGTAAGTTTTAACCCTAATCTTAATAACAGAGATCGAGTCTGACTCCCGAATCCAGATTGGCAGCTGATTCCACAGGAGAGGAGCTTGATAACTGAAGGCTCTCCCTCCCAATGTACTTTTGGAGATTCTAGGTATTACAAGTAGTCCTGCATTTTGGGAGTGTAGTGCTCTGTTAGGATGATACGGTAGTATCAGATCTTTTAAATAAAAAGGAGCCTGATTGTTTAGAGCTTTGTAAGTAAGAAGAAGGATTTTAAACTTAATTCTAAACTCTATGGGAAGCCAATGAAGGGAGGCCAGAACCGGAGAGATATGATCTCTCTTTCTAGTACCTGTTAAAACTCTTGCTGCAGCATTTTGGATCAGCTGAAGACTTTTTAAAGATGTTTTAGGACAACCTGATAATAAAGAATTACAATAATCTAATCTCGAGCTAACAAAAGCGTGGATCAGTTTCTCAGCATCACTCTGAGACAAGATGCTCCTAATCTTGGCAATATTACGCAAATGATAGAAGGCAGTCTTAGAAACAAATTTAATATGTGAATTGAAGGACAGATCCTGATCAAAAATAACTCCAAGGTTCCTCACAGAGCTATTAAGAGAAAGAGTAACTGCATCCAAACTGAAAGTTTGATTTGGAAAGGAATTTCTAAGGTTTTTTGGACCAACAAGAATGACTTCAGTCTTATCTGAATTTACTAGCAGGAAATTACAAGTCATCCAAGCTTTGATTTCCTTAAGACAGGCTTCTAACTTGGCTAATTGATTACTATCATCTGGCTTCATTGACAGGTATAATTGTGTGTCATCTGCATAATAATGAAAATGTATACAGTGCTTTCAAATAATGTTGCCTAACGGAAGCATATATAAACTAAAAAGAGTAGGGCCTAGCACAGATCCCTGTGGAACTCCATGACTAAGCTTTGAGTTGAAAGAAAACTCATTATTTACATGAACAAACTGGAACCTATCAGATAAATAAGATCTAAACCACTGCAACGAAGTTCCATTAAGTCCAACATAGTGTTCTAATCTATCAAGTAGAATATTATGATCGATAGTATCAAAAGCTGCACTAAGGTCTAAAAGGACAAGTACAGAAACTAGTCCATTATCAGATGCAATGAGGAGGTCGTTAGTGACCTTCGCTAAGGCTGTTTCAGTACTATGATGGATTCTAAACCCAGATTGAAACTCTTCAAGTAAACCATTTCCCTGCAGGTGGTCGAATAATTGCGTAGCAACAACTCTTTCTAAGATTTTTGAAATGAAAGGGAGATTAGAGATTGGTCTATAGTTAGCTAAAGCTCCTGGATCTAGCGTTGGCTTTTTGAGTAAGGGTTTAATTACAGCTGTTTTAAAAGCCTGCGGTACATGGCCTAAAGTTAATGAAGAATTGATTATATGAAGAATAAAGCTACCAATAAGTGGGAAGACTTCTTTAAATAACCTAGTAGGAATAGGGTCTAAAAGACAAGTTGAAGGTTTGGATGAGGAAACTATTTTGTCTAACTCACAAAGGTCGATTGGAGTAAACTCATCAAGACAGACATCAAAAGAAGGAGTTGTAGTAGTTACAGTATTTAAGTTAACTGTGGGAAGAATCTGATTGATTTTATCTCTGATGGATGAAATTTTATTATTGAAAAAGTTCATAAAGTCCTGACTAGTAAGCTCTAAGGGAATGCTAGGATTGACAGAGTCCTGACTCTTTGTCAACCTGGCTACAGTACTGAAAAGAAACCTGGGATTATTCTTGTTCTCTTCTATTAATGCAGAGTAATAACTTGTTCTAGCTTTTCTAAGAGATTTTTTATAAATTAAAAGATGATTTCTCCAAGCTAAATAGATTTCATCTAAATTAGTAGAGCGCCATTTTCTTTCTAATTGACGAGTCTTCTGTTTTAAGCTACAAGTTTCTGTGTTGAACCAAGGAGTTAGAAATCTCTGATTAGACTTTTTCTTTTTTAAGGGGGCCACCAAGTCTAGAGCCTGATGCAGAGAAGCTGAAACACTATCCACCATGTTATCAATTACAGAAGGAGCAAGATGTCTATAGCTTATTTCCATTGTGTTGACACATGGCATAGAGGAAACAATCTGCATAAATTTGGAAACAGCATCATCTGAGAGGCATCTACTGTAATAATATTTTTCTTTAGGAGCCAGGTAGTCAGAAATAGTAAAATCAAAGGTTAACAGACAATGGTCTGACAGTACAGGGTTATGAGGAGACACTACAAGATTTTCTATTTCTATGCCATATGTCAGAACAAGGTCCAATGTATGGTGGAGGTAATGAGTAGAATTTCCTACTTTCTGAGAAAACCCAATCGAGTCTAATATTGAATTAAATGCCACATTAAGGCAGTCACTATCTACATCCACATGTATATTAAAGTCCCCTACTATAATTATTCTATCAGATTTCAGCACTACATCAGCTAAGAAATCAGCAAATTCGGATAAAAATTCTGAGTAGGTTGATGGGGGACGATAAACTATGGCAAATAAAATTGGGTTTAACCTAAAATTGCTAAAGTGCCCAATACTGAGGACCAGGCCCTCAAAGGAATTATAACATGTTTTTTGCTTTACATTAACTAGTAATTTGGAATGGTAAATTGTTGCTACTCCTCCTCCACGACCAGAACTTCTGGGATTTTGACAGTTTAAATAACCAGAGGGAGTTGATTCATTTAAACCAACATAATCCTCTTGCCCTAACCAAGTCTCTGTAAGGGAAATTAAATCAATCTGATGATCAATTAACAGATCATGGACTAACAGAGACTTGGGAGTTAGAGACCTAATATTTAGTAAACCACATTTAATTTTTAAATTATGAGGAGGAACAGAGGCCAAATCATTCAATTTAGAGGCTTTATGTTTAATTTGAGTTTTACCAATGTTTTGCTTTATCACTTTGGGATGCTTATGCATGATATTTTTATTTACTTTGGAGGGAGCAGACAATGATTCTCTGATGGGGAAGACAGGGGCTAAGCTGAGGGGTGGCGGATGAAGAGGAGCTGCAGAGAGGCGTGTAAGACTGCGACTCTGCTTCCTGGTCCCAACTCTGAGTAGTCAGGGTTTTGGAAATTTGGATAAAAAAGATGCCAGATTGTTAGATAAATGAGAAGCACCATCCAAAGTGGGATGAATGCTGTCTCGTCTCATAAGACCAGGTTTTCCCCAAAAAGAGCTCCAATTGTCAATGTAGCCCACGTCATTTTTAGGACACCACACAGACAGCCAGCGGTTCAAGGATGACGAGCGACTAAACATGTCATCACTGGTCAGATTGGGGAGGGGCCCAGAGAATACTACAGTGGCTGACATCGTTTTTGCAAACTCACACACCGATTCTACATCAAGTTTGGTGACTTCCGACTGCCGGAGACGAATGTCATTAATGCCGGCGTGAATAACAATTGTGGAGTATTTACAGTTACTTTTAGCCAGCATTTTCAGATTTGACTCGATGTCGCCTGCTCTGGCCCCAGGAATGCATTTGACTATGACCGCTGGAGTCTCTAGGTTCACGTTTCTGACTACAGAGTCGCCAATGATCAGAGTTTTTTCCTCAGCGGGTGTGTCGCTGAGCGGGGAAAAACGATTAGAAACGTGAACAGGTTGGTGGTGAACTGGGGCTTTGCGACTAGGCTTCCTTCTCACCGTCACCCACCCAGTCTCCTCGCTGCTGAGGAGAGCCGGGGAACCGCTGACAGGGGGGCCTAAGCTAGCTAGCTCCGCTGCAGCTAATGGGCGTCCGTCGAGATTAACTGGCTCAGACGGTGTTTCAATGCAGCAGAGCCGGGATTCCAAATCAGACAACCTCGCCTCGAGCGCCTCAAAAAGACAACATTTATTACATTTACCGTTATCGCTAAAAGAGGCAGAGGTGTAGCTAAACATCTGACAGAGAGAGCACACCAGAGGAGAGGAAAGAGAGCTAGTAGCCATAGCTAATAGCTGGAGAGCAACCACACAGGCAGACAGCAAAACAGGAAGCAAAACAGGTGTCTTTTATACTGATAACAAGTTCAAACAGGTGCCATTAATACAGGTAACGAGTGGAGGACAGAGGAGCCTCTTAAAGATGAAGTTACAGGTCTGTGAGAGCCAGAAATCTTGCTTGTTTGTAGGTGACCAAATACTAATTTTACTGAGGAATTTACCAATTAATTCATTAAAAATCCTTCAATGTGATTTTCTGGATTTTTTTTTCTCATTTTGTCTCTCATAGTTGAGATATACCTATGATGAAAATTGGAGACCTCTCTCATCTTTTAAGTGGGAGAACTTGCACAATTGGTGGCTGACTAAATACTTTTTTTCCCCACTGTATCTCGGGGTCTTATTCACGAGTGAGTGGAGAATGGAGCGAGAGATTGACATACGGATCGGAGCAGCCTCTGCAGTGATGCGGACGTTGTACCGATCTGTTGTGGTGAAGCTCTAAGGCAAAGCTGCCGATTTACCAGTCAATCTACATTCCTACGCTCACCTATGGTTACGAGCTTTGGGTAATGACCGAAAGAATGAGATTGCGGATACAAGTAGCTGAAACGAGCTTTCTTCGTAGGATCGCTGGACTCACCCTTAGAGATAGGGTGAGGAGCTCAGTCATCCAGGAGAGGCTCAGAGTAGAACCGCTGCTCCTCCACATTGAAAGGAGACAGTTGAGGTGGTTTGGGCATCTGATTAGGATGCCTCCTGGACGCCTCCCACTTGAGATGTTCCGGGCACATCCCACTGGGAGGAGACCCCGGGGCAGACCCAGGACTCACTGGAGAGACTATGTCTCCCAGCTGGTCTGGGAACACCTTGGTATCCTCTCTGAAGAGCTGGAGCAGGTGGCTGGGAAGAGGGAAGTCTGGGCTTCTCTGATTGAACTGCTGCCTCTGCGACCCGGACCTCCGGAAAAGTGGTAGAAGATGGATGGATGGATGTTTTAAAATATACAAAATGTTGTGAAACATTGGATGCCTGAATTCATTTGTGCCCTTTCAGTTACTGTACCTGTAGAAGATGAAATCTATTGTTGATTCAATATGACAGATTCACAAAGTAATGGTTTACTTCACCTCTGCAAAACTAAAGTATTTTCAACCTCTTATAACGTAAAAATAAACAAGAACCTAAAATATACTGTACATATTAGATATATACATAACATTCTAATCAATAATCCTTAGTGAAGTTGGAAATAATTTATGGTGGAATAATAATCTTCCTTTCCTCCCACATGCCGAAAACATGCAGGTTAGGTTAATTGGCATCAACTGGGGATTCTAAATTGTCCTTAGGTATGACTGTGAGAGTGAATGGTTGTCTGTCTCTCTGTGTTGGCCCTGCGATGGACTGGTGATCTGTCCAGGGTGGACCCTGCCTGTTGCCCAAAGATGCCACAATAGGCTCCAGCCCCCCGCAACCTGAAAAGGATTAAGCAGAAGAAGATGGATGGATGGATGGATGGATGGTGTTATGATCCCTCGTGCGCCATTACGCAGTGCACGAAGGAAGGAATTAAAGCCCACATGCAGAGATAGTAGTGTGCAATTTATTGAACAAAAATAATAAGTTCAGTCCAGCAAAAACAATTACGACGAATACTGCAGGATGAGTAAACAGTCATGGAAGGCTCCAGGAGAGCAGGGATGTCTCTAGGAAGCTCAACAGCCCGAGGGAGAGAATGCCTAGTGCTGCTGAATGGCACGGGGAGAAAGGCAAATGACCTCACGGGCTGGAACTGTCATGTCCGCTGCGTAACTTTGCAGTGAACAATTGAATTAATTCGAGCCCAAAATGCAGGTGAAGAGGACATGTTTATTAACAGAAAGGGGTAACACAATATTACACAAAATACAAAAAAATGTTCAGTAGGGAGATAGTCTGTCACACAAGCAATGGATGTCCAAGCTCAGTTGGCAGGGGAGGAAGCCCCACTCACACCCAGGGTGGAACTGGACAGCGGGAAAGAAGGGCAGTTAATAACAGAGGAAGACTTACATAGGGCGTCGGAGCTCAGCGGGCTCTGGGGAAAAAAAAGCACCGTAGTAGTCCAAAGGGAAAAGGGAACCCAACAGCTCCAGGACATCAACATAGGCCAGTGACTGCAGGCTGAGCTGTGTAATGCTGACTTACGCTGCAACACTGAATGCCCCCACTGTCACCCAATAAATACCAAGCGGACTAATGAGTGACAAGTGGACGCAGGTGTGCGGCGGGAGTCTGCGTATGACTGCATGTCAGGATGTGTGAGTGTGAATGAATGTGTGTGTGTGCATCCCAAGAGATGGCAATCCGCTGATAGGTGCCTGGTAGAGAGAGGTGAGAGGAGGGCTGTGGCTAAGGACTGAGAGAACAAATAACCTGCCAGCTGGAAATAACTGCAATCAGAGGCTAGAGCCACAGGTCATGAAACGGACAGGAAACAACAGCCCCATCCATGACAGGAGCAGTCCGAGGCAGTCCGTGCTGTCCGAAGTGCAGGAAACCAGGAACAGGTGCTCACATCAGCTAACGAACAGGCGTCAGGTAAAGTAAGATGAAGACTAAATAGTCAGGCTGAATATACAATGCAGGGAGTGGAAAATAAAGACGCACGCCACCCAGTGCAAAGCGGTACCGAATAAAACTAGGCAGGGCTTCTAGACATGGGTGGAGGCCACAACACAGAAGGGAACAAAAACTGTGTAGATTCACAATGAAATGACAATCTCTTTCCACAAATACAGAGCTTAAGTAATGACAATACTAATGAGGAAAGAGATCACCGGTGTGCGTACTGAGAGTAATCAGAGGGAGTGCGTGGGCTGGACTGAATGGAAAACAGGTGTGCATGAGTGAGTGTCTGAGCATGTGAATGAGGATGAACGGAAGCGTGTGTGTGTCTGTGTGCAGGAGTGTGCATGTGAATGTGTGTGTATGGGAAAGAATGAATGAATGAATGAATGAATGAATGAAGGATTTTTTTTAATTTCGGATAGTACAGTACAGGTTAAAAGAAACTGTATAATATAACAACAAGGTCAAATTAGACAAAGACTCCTTCTACTATACAATTCCTCGTGAGTTATCCGAAATGGGTGATGGCTGAAGCCGCAGCTCATATTGCCCACCCATATTCCATCCAAGAATTCAAAAGAGAAAAAAGAGAAAACAAGACAGGAGCGATTACAATTTAAAACAAAGCTAAGACAAAATGTGACTGAGAGAAAAAAAAAAGAAAACTAAGCTAGGCTAAGTTAAGCGGTTACTATTCAAAAACAAATCTAAGACAAAATGTCACAGAGAAAAAAAAAAACTAAGCTACAACACAACACAGGCTGGATATGTCAATCCTTATGTGAGTTTACATGTCGTCTTGTATATATGTTTGGAGTATTTCTTCCTTTAGTTTTTGTTTAAATTGTCCAAGCGTTGTACATGATTTTAATTCAGGTCCAAAATCGTTCCATAATCTGACTCCTTGCACTGAAATACAGTGTTGCTTGGTGGTTGTTCTCACTGTAGGCTTTTGAAATATACATGTTCCTCTGAAGTGATATCGTTTCTCCCTTGTTTGGAACAACTTTTGGATATTTGCGGGCAGTGATAAATTCTTCACTTTGAACATTATGGTTTTAAAGTCAACCAGATCTTTCAACTTGAGAGTTTTTTGTTTAAGAAAAAGTGGGTTTGTTGGTTCCCTGTAAGCTGCTTTGTTTATTATTCTATTAGCTCTCTTTTGAAGCATAAAGACTGGATATATGTTTGTTTTATATGTATTTCCCCATACTTCATTACAATATGTCATGTATGGGAGTATTAATGAATGATACAAGGTGTATAGTGTGGGTTGATTCAGCAAATATTTCACTCTGTGTAATATTGCAATTGATTTGGATACTTTACCTTTAATATAATTAATATGTGACTTCCAACACAGTTTGTTATCAATTATTACTCCAAGGAATTTAGTTTCAGATACCCTTTCAATCTCTACACCATTTACAGTGAGTTTGGGTACTGGGTTGTTGTGATGGTTGTTAAAGACTATAAATTTTGTCTTACTTAAATTGAGCGTTAATTTGTTTGAATCAAACCACAGTTTAAGCTTTCCTAATTCCTTTCCGAATGTATCCAGAAGTTGTTCCAAATTGTTTCCACTGCATAGCAGATTAGTGTCATCGGCAAACAATATTAAGTCCATTTTTTCTGAAACTTTACATATATCGTTTATATACATATTGATTAATAATGGTCCCAAAACTGAACCCTGTGGGACTCCACAGGTGACCTTCAGTAACTCTGAGTTTTTGTTGCTAACACATACATACTGATATCTATTCTTTAAGTAACTACTTAACCAGGACAGTGCTACCCCTCTAATACCACAATTTTGTAGTTTCTTTAATAATAAATTATGATCTACTGTATCAAATGCTTTTTTAAGATCTAGGAATACTCCAACTGAATACTCTTTATTTTCAATGGCTGTTGATATTTTTTCTGTAAATTCCATTAGGGCATATGCAGTTGTCCTCTTGTGTCTGAACCCATATTGCTGCTCACACAATAAATCATTCTTCAGTGTTGGGAAAATTGTATATACTGTATGCATATAAACAGTTATCATTTTATTAATGATTCATGAAATGAAGATTGATATTCTTATATGTATGATGCTTTTTCTTATTAGTCATAAATACAACTTGTGCTTCTTATAATCACTGTTAGTGACTAAGCTGCATCACCCTTCTGTTTATTTGTCTGATGTGTGATAAAAGAGTGTTGACATATACAGTATGCTGTATCAAGACTTGTCCCCTGTACACCCTGTGCATCTTATTTTATCTGCAAAAGACTGTTGTATGTTATCATTTAACCATTTCATCTGTTAACTATGAGTTGTTTCCCCCTCTCTGCCTTTACTGAGTGGAGAAGCAGATGTTCCCCCCCCAGATAAGAGTGTTCATGCAATTTATCTCCTACACACACTTGAAGACATACAGAGCGTACTTTTGCTTATGTGGTAATTCTGTTTGTTCTGCTTTTGCTGAGTGTATATAAAGAAAGCAACTGCGGATTGTCCGGCAGTATTCAACTCGCCCTGTATGTGGGTTGATTACTCCTTGCAAGTAAAAACTTCAAAGGCTCTGCGTGTCTTAAGTCTGATCTTTGATTCAGCCTAATACCTTTTTGTACTCTGTATTTGTGAGGTTATATTTCAGACTTCTGACATAGCTGGTGCCTGAAACCCGGGACAGCTGAGATCCAGGTGGAGCGGGAAGGGATGTGTGTCCTGCAGGTTGAAAATTGGAAACCCGACTTGAGGGAACGCTGCCAGAGACTCTCCTTCTCCCGGCTCTAATCTGGTGACGGCTGTCCTTACTGATAGAGCCTAAAAAGTAAGTTACAAATTTTTCCCTTTTCAGACTGACTGTAGTAGACGTATATGAAGAATAACCGAGCCTCACAATTCACAATTTCCCATTTTTAAAGAACCACGGGTCAGCTGACGAGCAAGTAATGGTAGTACAAGGCAGCGTCCTGTACTTTTCCTTGTGGTTAAAAACCACTGCAGGAATGCAGTGGTCTTAGGAAGTAACGTGACGGCAATTCACGGTTACTGACCGGTCAGGTTTTAAAATAAAGAGGGGTGCAGGAGACAGTGTGACGGCGATTCACAACTGTTTGGTGGTCAGGTTTTAAAATAAGTAGGGTGAAGGAATTCACCCCAAATTGGGCAGTAATAGTGTTAAACAGTCGGTGTACTGATAAACGTCCCTGACCACGAACACACCCCAAAAATTGGCCAGTAATACGGTTACGGTGGGCGTACTGTTAACGTCCCTGACCATCTAAAAATGGGGAATTGTGTTAGAAGACCAGATAGGCAGACGAATAAACAGAAGAAAAAACAGGACATAGCGCGCGCAGCTGTAAAAATTACAATAACAGACAAAATGAAAAGGGAAAAATAAAGGATCCAGAAAAATACATAAATAAATGGAAAAAAGGATTTCTCATTCAAGCCCACGTTGAACGTGGATGAATGCCAGGCATTGTTAACAACCATTGAAACCATTGAGTTTTCTCTCAGCTCAAAGCTTAGTCATGGAGTTCCACAGGGATCTGTGCTAGGCCCTACTCTTTTTAGTTTATATATGCTTCCGTTAGGCAACATTATTAGAAAGCACTGTATACATTTTCACTGTTATGCAGATGACACACAATTATACCTGTCAATGAAGCCAGATGATACTAATCAATTAGCCAAGTTAGAAGCCTGTCTTAAGGAAATCAAAGTTTGGATGACTTGTAATTTCCTGCTATTAAATTCAGATAAGACTGAAGTCATTCTTGTTGGTCCAAAAAACCTTAGAAATTCCTTTCCAAATCAAACTTTCAGTTTGGATGCAGTTACTCTTTCTCTTAATAGCTCTGTGAGGAACCTTGGAGTTATTTTTGATCAGGATTTGTCCTTCAATTCACATATTAAATTTGTTTCTAAGACTGCCTTCTATCATTTGCGTAATATTGCCAAGATTAGGAGCATCTTGTCTCAGAGTGATGCTGAGAAGCTGATCCACGCTTTTGTTAGCTCGAGATTAGATTATTGTAATTCTTTATTATCAGGCTGTCCTAAAACATCTTTAAAAAGTCTTCAGCTGATCCAAAATGCTGCAGCAAGAGTTTTAACAGGTACTAGAAAGAGAGATCATATCTCTCCGGTTCTGGCCTCCCTTCATTGGCTTCCCATAGAGTTTAGAATTAAGTTTAAAATCCTTCTTCTTACTTACAAAGCTCTAAACAATCAGGCTCCTTTTTATTTAAAAGATCTGATACTACCG